>JAYKKI010000001.1:16782500-16982500 GCA_039881145.1 Druceiella hillmani
TTTTACAAATATTATTAGAAAAGATGAATCTTAAATGCCTGTATTCTACAGCAAAAGCATTTAAATTTTGTTATGAAATACAGAAGAATAATAATAGCATGAAAAAAGAAAATAGGATGTATCACGATTACATTACGTAATAATTTGAAATCACTCTACGCATATTCTTAGAGCTGTCATGCTATAAACACGCTGAGAACTAATAACATCGATTTAGGTATACCAGCCAGGTAACTTCGAGGAAACTCGTGTAAAACAGAAAAAAGTCCGCGTCGATGTAAACGATAAGGCCCTTACAAGTATCCTTTAATTAGGAAAAGTTTTGGAAGTGTTTATAAATTATTTAAGTACGTAGGAGATAAAGTTGGTTTCTAATGTTGCAAGTTAGCACGAGAGTCTGTAAGGAAGATTTGTATGAACTTCAGGCATTCTCGCTTGAGTAGCGACATGATTAAACAGATTGTCTTCTTTTGTTATTTACGTAGTTTAGCTCAAGTTTTATGTTGATGTTTATGGCACGTAATTTGTTTTTACAATTGGAAACTTGTGCATTTTGTTAATTAAAAATAGTGGAAGTATCGATAATGTATTATTGGAAACGAAACAAATTGTGGATACGGTAATTTTTAATCGCTATAATTACATTATATTCACATAAAATCGTAAGTTGACAATTCAATCTTTAGAAAAATCGCCGAAATTATATAATTAGCCATAATTTCGTTTAGCTGGTGTTACTAAGAGGTGCAATGGTGATACGTATTGTAATTTAAGGAAGAAAATTTCGCAATATAACTAAGCATGCATATATACTTTAAATTATTCTCTGATACGTACAATGATGTCGATTAATTAATTTACTAATACTTGTAAATTGTTCAGTGTTTACTACCGGTCCCAGAAATATAAAAGTTAAGTGATTAATTTATATTCCCTTTTATTTCGAGAATCCCGTTTTTAAAGAGTGAATGGAAAAATATAAATTTACCATAGAAAATTTATATTTATTATAGATTTGCCTATTACTCAATTCACATTTATCATCACCATACCGATAATTCTATCACTGGGCTGAAGTATACTACTGAAAATAGGCCTCCACTATAGATAAATATCGATCTTGTATCCAACGACTTCCTGCAATTTACATCAGATCATTTGTTCACCTGTATGGGGCAGTCAGAAGTACTTTGCGTTATTGTCATACGTGGCTGTCATTCTAAAACTTTTCATCTAAAACGATTATAGGTTCTGCGCCCTATATAGCCTGCACGTTTCCACCTCAAATTGCTTATCTTACGAGCTATGTCAGTAACCTTAGTTTTCTTAGGGATATACTCATTACGGATCATATTTGTAAAGAAATTGCAGCACTCTGAGCATAGCCCTTTCTATCATAAAAATATGTCAAATTACTCGCTGAGTACTATACACACAACCTATGTGTCATAAATACCAATCTAAAACTTGAATTAAACTTCTGATGAAAAACAAAAGAATAAAATCTTTATAGTCGTGTCACTATCAAGCAAGTGTCTGAAGGTCATAAAAATCTTCCTTAAAGATACTTGTACTAACTTATAACATTAGAATCCAAATTTATCTTCTACGTACTCATATAATTTGTAAACACATTCAATACTTTTACATATAGATGAACAAAGAAATATAAAAATAGGCTCTCAAATGGTAGGAATAAACAAAAACATTTTTTATTCGCTTAGGCATAGATCGTGAAATGAAGATTTTGTATAACTTTGCCATAATATTTTTTTAAGTTAAATTGAATTAACAATTTTTAGTTGACTTATTCAGAAAATTTTAAATAAATAGGATTTAGGTTACTAGGTTTTTAAGCAAATTAATTCAGAAGTAATTAAACTACTTAATATGTTGATTGATTGAGTAATCTAAAATGTATTAAGTTAGCTGATTCAGTAACTTTTATTTAAATAGGTTGTTTGATAGAGTATTGTTTAACAAAACAATTAAGACAGATATTTCGTTTTCCACAGTTTAAAACATAACAAATAATTTCCATGTAATTTAAGAGAATTAAACATATAATTGTCAACACATTTTGCTTTCAATTTTAGACGTCCATAGACGTGGTTTCTTCCATGGTTGAGGATATTTCTTTAAATATTCCTTTTGGATACTGGATACTGCAAAGTGTCACTAGTTTTTTACTTTATTTGAGTAATCATTTTTTTCATTTTTCATGGAAATTCTCGTATCTCTCGATAACTTCAACCTTTTAAAAGAAATTCCATTTTTTTTACTTCAAATATTTTTTATTCTTACGAAAAGTAAACATGATGCAGTATTCCTCTCATTCGTAACTTCATTTTTCAGTATTTTTTCACGTTGTTCCAGATTTAAATCGAAACTAATACGCGTAAATGAATACACATTATTTTTGATACGTTAATCCATTTATAATTACTTGGTCTATTGTTAAAAGCCACATACAGCGCAATGGAAATTTTAAAAAAAAGATTATATTACTTACGGAACAAATGTTCTGTGTGGAGTGTTCGACATCGTGGTTGTGACCGAAACCGTGGTGGAGTATTGAATGGTGATGTTTAAACGTGCTCGCCATTGTTGGAATGTCTTTCTAGATTTCTTGTTAATTGCCTACATAATGCTACGCTGTCTTTGCGATTACACGCATAAACATCTACCTAAACATCTTGCCATTTATCGTACACTTTATCAACTAACACTTGACTTACATTATATGGTATTACATAAGGTCTTTGGTCTTAGTTTTTATTATTATTTTAAGTCATATTATTGTTCGTATGTTAGTATCACCACATTGAAGTTTAAATACGTTTTAGTAATTTGGAAGCTGTAAATATTAATTATAATCTCACTATTTAAACTATTTATTGGTAACATTCAAATTTATTGCACAATCTTGCCACAACTTTATTCTATAGATAAATATTACATTATATTTTTTTAATGTATCGTGTATATTGTATGAGAATTGTTGAAACTTATTTGTTTACCAGGTGTGATTCTGGGGAAATTCTTATTTTTTTAGTGTTGATTTCATAATTTCTTTTTATTTGATAATTTCTTCGACTAATGATGTATCCTCTTAATAAAATCTATATATATATTATTATATTAATTCACATACATTAAATTAGCAAAACCGCTAAATAGACATTTTCTGATATAAGGGTTTGATTTTAAATTAAAAAATAAATATGAAATTATTTCAGATAAATGTTCATACTGATAGTTATAGATAAAATAACTTATCTGTTAAATTTAGTCGTGTCATATCTAAATCCAGAAGAGAAATTTGTTATATGAAAATTTATCAAATTAACCACAATGGCGTGTGCATTTAAATATATATTTATTTCCTATGTTATTATTGTTGATATGTAAAAATTATTTTTGCTTTTACACGTACAGAACTGAAAGAAGAAGCGTATTACCTGAAATAACCTATTGACACATAAGGAAGTGAATTTGTAAATGTAATTCATTTTGTAATAACTTATCGACTGACAATACTTTGTATTTCGGTAGCGATTTAAGTCGATTACAAGTAAAATTTACCAACTTATGTGCAGTGACTTTGGTATATATTTGAACAGTAGTGACTTGGTACGTATCCTTACAAGTCACTTGCAATAACGTATAAGCATTTGGTTTGTACTTTCAACTTTGTACATATAATTATAAGTCACTTATAATGATTAATATTTTAATAAACTTTTCAATAATGACTGAACTCCAGTAGTGACTTTGTGCATATGAAAAAAAATTTTAACATTCAGCATTAGTTCTCGTTCTACAAAACCCATTGTCAAAGTACCCACCAAAGAGTGATCAGGATATTTTGTTCGCAAATTATAATGGTTTTTTCCCCAGTTCGGGACAATATCCACGTTTCAGATGCATATGTAAGAAGTTTATGGTCTCTTCTGATATTATTGGATTTCAGAAATCTTAGTCCATGAAAGCATCTGTTGGCTGCAGTTGTTCGTCTCTTCAGTTCTGGAGCCAAATTGTTGCCAGTATTAATTTCAAATCCAAATTAGATGAAGGAATTCACCCTTTAAAAATTTTAATCACCGATTTTAAAATGCGTGGTGGAGTCAGAGTTGGTCACACATTGTATGTATTTGGTCTAAGTCTGGTTTATTGAGCGATACATTTTTTTTGCCTCTCTTTCTAAATATTTAATCTAGTAAAAGTCTAAAATATAAAATATAAATTGCACCATAATATAACACATTACAATTTGTTTTGACTTTTTGGATCCTTTTTTTTAAATTGTTAACAACGCTTGGCGTTTTTCTTGTATGTATTGTCTTTTCCCATGTCACTTTTAAGATTCCATTCGTCAAAAAGAAAAAAGGAAACCTTATAAAGAAAACCGGAACTGAAACCCTGAAAAACAAGAACGGAATCCTCTGTCTGATACCGCAAATATTCTCAGAAATATTTTGACTACGAAATTTGAAATTTGGCATATTGATGAATCATTTCAACCCGCGTATTTTATAGTTAATATTTTTAAGTATTTACACGGTAATTTTAGAGGAGCAAACTAAATTCTAGTATTTCATATATCGTGCGAAAGCAACAAAAATATTTTTTCCTCAGAATATTATATAGCATATCTCAAAGAAGGGCACCACATTTTCAAAACAACATGAAAGGTAAATTATAATTAAATAATAGCGATGGTTTTAAATTCCTCAGCTTTTCACATATATTCACCATTTTTTCACGCCTGTGAAAGTTAAACTAGGCAATATATTTACATGAAATTAAATTTTATTATTTTTAAACAATTGTATAGAATGCCACAGGCTTCTAAGTGTGTACGAAACCGTTATACCGTGAGTTCTATTTGTAATGTATAGATTTTCCCATAAGCCTTTTATGTGATAGTGATATATTTTTCCTTTTTTTTCTAAATATTTGATGATCCGTCTATTAAAGCATTTCTACTTATTTCATTATTTTTTAAACATTGTCCATTCTATGGAAATCATTGTAGCTTCCTTAGTTAACACTTTTTGCACATCTCATAGTAGCAGATCACGATTTCACCTCAGAACTAAGTAGTATTTTTTACCAATTTAGGTAGTGAGGTAATTTGAGTACTTATTACTATAGAAATTAAAACTATTAAACAGGTACTTATTTAAATAGTTGCGACTCATATAATTACACCTCAATACTTTATTTGTTCGTTATTATTTGTAAAAATGCTTCATAGGTTCTTAGAGCAGTATTTAGAAATAAATACGGAAGAAAACTTAAACACAAGGAAAACATACCATATTGACATTACCTTAACCTTCGCCATAACACTCTACGTCTCTGTTGTAAATATGAATTTTGAAATAGCTATGGCGTATATATACGTCTTTATTGTCGTTGTGAAGCTTTAGATAGCTCATATATTTTGTGCGAGACAAAAACTTTGTAGGTCTGAAACTTTTACACGAATTATGATAAAAAAAAATTGTTTTTTTTTCGGAACAAATACACTATAACATAAAGGTTACAAAATAATTTTTTTTAAATTTCCATCCATTTATAAGAAATCGTCATCGTCCATTTCTATAACATAATTGTTACCAAATAATTTTTTTAAAATTTCCATCCATTTATGAGAAATCGTCATCGTCCATTTATAAGAAAGTTACGTACATTTTAACAAATTTTTCAAGAAAATTAAATGTTTGATGTAGATATGGATTTTTATGAAGTCATTATTTTATTAAGCGTAACATTACATTTTTTTCCGAGAGCGGAGTTACTGGAGAAAGCCATATATATATATATATATATATATATATATATATATATATATATATGTTTGTGTGTACATATAGGTATTCAACTAATAATACCGTCAGCGCCATGGTACTATAATACAACGTTATCATTCTTTTTCTCTCATTTAAATAACATTGCATTAATATGGGATAATTAAAGGTATTTCAACTATCTTGATCCTTAACACGTTTAATCTTAATACACCAATCAGTTATATATATAAAATCATTCATTCTTTTCCATCATAACAAAGAGGAATCGCAGTACCAGTCCTCTGACACTGAGACCTCTGTCATGTAATTGAAGTTTAGTATCATATCCGATATTTAAACATCGATGATTCGTATCAATCAATATTAACAATTCTTTGAACGTCTGTTGATAACGGTTATGATGAACAGTGCAAATTGTACCTATGGCATAACAGTATGAAATAATCTTTTTTTAGATCAAAAAAATTAGATGAATCCGTTTCTGCGTATTCTTTTCGTATTTATTTCGTAGAAAATATTTTGTAAACTTTAATTGAACGGAATTTTTTAGATAAAAAAGTTAGATTGTATTTTCATAATACATTAACAAGAAACCTAGTATATCTATCTCAATAATTATATATTATTCATTGATCTGCTCAATTTAAAATATATAAACATATATTAAACGAATAAATTACTTATTAAATATAAAAATCGCGATCACCAAACGTAGAAATGAAAAAATAACTGTCAGAAACTAACAATAGCATCCCGGATTTTACCAATCGAGCAGAAAAAAAAATATCCATTTGCTCCACAGCAATCTATTCTGAATTGAAAAAATCAATAACGTAAAGCTGGTAAAATTACAGAATAATAGTTTGAGAATACAAGAAAATCTGGAAAAGAAATGAATAAAAATATAAACATTTTTTAACCATAGAAATTAAGATATAAGCCAAAACATTATCCCAATACTTGCACGTTAGCAATATAATTAAATAAAAAATGTCAAATAATTTATCGTACCAGCGATGGAATTAACCGAACATTAATGTGGATAATAACTATACATTTCAGGATAGGAAAAACTTATCTTTTTTATTCAAGTCTTCTCTAACATAAAAATAATTAACTGGCCAAAGAAATTTAATCAAGACTTTACCTATATAATAACATATTAATAGCCTAAAATAAGTTAAACCCCAGAAAATTATATCTACCTTTTTTGTCAAATAACTCATATCATTAACTTCAGTTTTAATTTCTGGTATGGAAATGCGAAAATTAAGTGAAATATAAACATAGTTTAAGACAAATGTGTTATTTAGACATTAGTGGAATATATGAAGTCAATTCAAATGTCGTGTTCTTGTGTATAGCGCGTTTGAAAACTTTGTTACACATTACATATTTAAAAATCATGAAATAATCAAAGGGTTGGTATATAATGCCTTCATGCGTCAAGTTGCTAATAAGAGGCAGATTTAGTAAGGTTTTAATTTCACTCAAAATACACTGATATATTATTAAAAAACAACTACGAAAAATTTAGTAATTTACCTAGCATGATTTGTAAAACGAGTTAAAGGTTCTCAATAGAAAAATCGAATGGAAAATCATTTGAAATTATGTCTGGCGCCTGTGCACACGTATACACAGAACACATACACTCAGTTTCTCTTAAAATTGAACGTATAAACTCTTCAATACGCGAGCATACTAATTTACATCCTCGTGTTCCATCAGCGAGATAATACACGAACACAACAATTTTGCACACGCCTCGGTGTTCAAACTACCAAATGTCAAGATTCGGGTCATCCCACCACGTGGAAGGAATTCAACTTGTCGCATTATCCCACGCAGTGTCTACGAGTTTTGTATATAAATCAAGCGAAACCTATTGAATTTTTTATCAACTTGAATATTTATCCTACATTAGTGGAATATATGAATGATAATGTAATTTTCTTAATGTCTTATATCTATATATAGCGCGCTTGAAGATTTATATAATATATGATATAATATTACAATGAAAGGATAGGAATATAATGCCCTAATACGTCAAGATTCTAATAAGAGACAAACATAGTATCAGTTTAATTTCACTCGAAAAAAGGGGGCGTAATAGGAAAATGTATATTGTCATAAAAATAAAAGTATTGTTAACTAAATATTTTATGTACTCACTATCCAAGTTACAATTCCCGAAAGCAGACTGTAATATATATTAATTATATTAAAATATTAACCTAAAATGGTTAATATTTATTATTTCTCTACCGCTAATTCATTTAATTTTTTTTAAAGAAAAATACAGCATTTTATATATTTTTGGGTTCAGTACCTCAAAAAGAAAAGAAACCGTTAGACGGACAACGAAGTGATCCTATTGCTTCGTTGTCCGTCTGTCTCTCTGTCTGGCAAAACCGTTTTTCTCAGGAAGGCGTAGAGTATCAAGTTGATATTATAATACAAGTGCCTTATAGCTGTAAAAAAATAAAGCTCACTCTAAAGTCAACGCAATAAAAAAATACGGTCATTTATGCCGCATATTTTGATACTCACAAGTAAATTAAAAACTACAGAGTACTTCTCGTTGACCTAGAATCATGAAATTTGGCAAGAAGCAAAGTCTCACAGCACAATCGTTAATTGTAATTATATCACATAATTTATTTTGAATATGCACCCGTGTAAGATATAGCAGGCAATATATTTTCGTTCTAAAAAATTAAATTTTCGTAAATAGTTTAATAGGAATAATATGTAACTATAAATATATATAAATGCCTAAATGCGTACGGAGCCCTCGTGATGCGAGTTCCTCTCTTGACACTTTTTTATCCTAATTTCTAGTAATTTTTTTTTTAAATTTCTTTAATAAATCTCGTCAAATAATACAATTTTCCCAAACTACGTTTTGCCAATATATATAATATAATTTTCTCTGTAGCCCTATTCATTCCATTAAAGTAAATTTTCATTTTGGCGAAAAACAAACGGAACGGATATAAGGTCTTATTAAAACCGTAAAGTTAAAACGCCAATATTGGCTTGAGAATTTACTTCAACGCTCACAGCTTAGGCGTCACAAAGTTGCTTTGATTTTGAACTGTCTATACTAATTTAAACTTTTACGGGTTAAATTCTCATTTACACTTTCCAAAAACGAGTTATATATTCTCTTGAATTTAGAAGTTAGGGTACGTTTGTAATATTTTGTAGTTTACATTCAATGCTGCAGCTAGCCTACGTAAACAATCTTCGTAACGTAATATTAGTCTATAAACGGTATTCAAAACTATTAATAACGCATATAACATAATTATGGGTATAAAAGTTTATAATTATAACAAGGTTTATCGGATAATGTCGATGCCGGTAGTGCATTATCATCATACTTGTGTTTAATTTGACTAAACTTCCGCCCATGAGCCGATATGTTTCAGGATATTATGGATTTATTATTCCTTTTAAATAAAGTTTTGTTTATCTTCATCTTAGTATTAATTTAGCTTTTACACTTACTTTTACATTTCAATAATTCTAAATACTATTATCAAAATAATGCTAGTTTAATAAAGGGATTCTATTTGAATCTCACTCGCCCAAAATTTAGTCTTAAAATAGTAACGATGTGCTAAATGTACTAAATAGTTATAAGAGATTGTCTACCATATATCCATACATAAAAACACACACACACACACATATATATATATATATATATATTTATATATATACATATAATGTATATTTCCTTTATATATATAATGTATATTAGAATGAATTGTATTGTATCTATAAATAACAATAGTTAAAAATCCCATAATAAAATGATACTCATATTGAAAAAAATGCTGCTGGAGAATGTTTACATATTAGCTTATTTAACTTTCTTTTAAGAAAAACTGTATTATTTTTAAAAAAATCTTATGACGTCTAGAGAAATAAACTTAATTTCAAAACCAAAGGAAAGAAAGACACATTTTTTTTCATTATTTTAATTTCATTCACATCGTAAATGAAATACGCTCTAACATACATGCATATTATATGTCACTATATAGGAATATCAATTGATAAATAATATGTTTCTTTTTTCCTTTTGCGAAACTAGTAAAGAATACTAGGAAAAAAATGTATAAAAATTAGTATTGCATTTTGTAAAGACATAACACAAAGTACACATCTCAAAATCAAAAAAAACTATTTTGAGATGTATACTTTGAGAAGTGTTACGTCTCTGTAATCTGCTTTAATAATTTTTGTAACGGGTTTATTCGGAAAAATGGAAAATAAAAATTTTTAAACAAAAAACCCTTTTGCATTTTTCCTCTTGCCAATATTTTATATATTTTTAACATACTAACGATGTGAGCAAAACGATTATGTTTTATTTATTATTTATTTTGGTTTTAAGTTAATCGTTAAAATCAGTCACTTGGTGCATGAAAAACATATAGGCAAGGAAGATATATCAATGCAAATGAGAAAGTAATTGCAGTTTGATTTATCTGATAAATGCATATATCAGCTGTAATAAAATGTCAATGTATTTCATTAAATTGACTTATTAAACTTCTACTTAACACCGAGTTGAAGTATTGTATTTATATAAAAGGCTTATTTTTATCATAAAAGAAAAGTCATTACAATTTTGCAACCTCGCAAATTCAGATACCAAAAGTACTGGCCTCTTTTAATTTTTCCTTGATTTTATTTGTCCTTTCATTCACTTTCTATTCGAGTGCAGTTTTAGAATTCTGTACCTTGAAAGGAAAAAAAAACAGAATCTCTATAACAGTTTCTTACACTTGTTTTTGCAGAAACCCTCAGATGTAGAAAAATTAAATTTGGCATAGTGTTAGAACAAATTAACCTGAATATGTCTAATAACTAAACATTTAGAAATATTCAATTTAAAGCATTATTTGGCAATTTTAGAGATTTTATATCTTTTATGATAGAAAGGGCTATGCTCAGAGTGCTGTTATTTCTCTACAGATATGATCCGTAATGAATATATCCATAAGAGGACTAAGTTTGCCAACGTAGCTCGTAAGATAAGCAAGCTGAAGTGAAAACGCACAGGCTATATAGTGCGTAGAACTTATAACCATTGTAGAAGAAAGGTTTTCGAATGGCAGACACGTATCACAGTAACGCAAAATGCTTGTGTTTCAACTTTGCGTATCACAGTAACGCAAAGTTGCGGGAAGTCGTTAGATGCAAGATCGCTATTTATGGGTATCTATAGTGGAAGCCTATTTTCAATAAAATACTTCATCCCAGTGATAGAATTATCGGTATGGTAATGATGAATGTGAATTGAGTAATAGGTATATCCACGATAAATATAAATTTACTATGGTAAATTTATATTTTTCCTTTCACTCTTTAAACACGGGATTCTAGAAATAGCAGGGAAATTATATTATATGGTATAAATTAATCACCTAACCTTTATGTTTCTAGGACCGGTAGTCAACACTGGACAATTTATAAGTATTAGTAAATTAATTAATCGACGTCATTATACATATCAGAGAATGATTTAAATTATATATGCTTAGTTATATTGAACAATTTTCTTCGCTAATTTATAATATGCATCACTATTGTGCATCCTAGTAACACCAGCTAAACGAAACTACTTCTAAATATATAATTTCTGCAATTTTTCTAAAGATCGAATTATCAACTTACGATTTTTTGATTTTGTAATTATGGCGATTAAAAATTACCACGTCCACAGTTTTTTTCATTTCCCCATAATATATAATCGACACTTTTTTAATTAAAAATATGCACAAGTTTCCAACTGTAAAAACAAATGATGTGCCATAAATATCAATATAAAACTTGAACTAAACTACGTAAATAACAAAAGAACACAATCTGTATAATCATGTCGCTACTCAAGCGAAAATGCCTGAAGTTCGTACAAATCTTTCTTACAGACTCTCGTGCTAACTTGCAACATTAGAAACCAACTTTATCTCCTACGTACTTAAATAATTTATAAATACTTCCAACACTTTCCTAATTAAAAGCAACTTGTAAGGCCCAAAAGACAAAAAAAAATTGAATTTTTTTCGGAACGAGTACCGTATACAAAAATTTTGACAGGTGAAAGAAAGAATGGCAAGATATGGTTTTTACGAAGTTATTATCATATTAAGCATAACATCACAATTTTCATAAGAGCGGAGAAGTTGAAAAAAAAAAATCAATATATATATATATACATAAATATATATATATATATATATATATATATACACATATATATATATATATATATATATATATATATATATATATATATATATATATATTGATACCCAATACATATATCAAAATCATGATATAATAAAAGGGTTGGTATATATTACCGTCATACGTCAAGTTGCTAAAACAAAAACAAATACGAAAAATTGAGTAGATAACTCACGCAGTTATTTTTTTCTCGAAATTTAACGTATAAACTCTTCAATATGCGAGCATACTAATTTACATCCTCGTGTCCCACCAGCGCGATATTTCACGAACACAATAATTTTGCACACGTCTCGGTGTTCAAACTATCAAAGGTCAATATTCGGGTCAATCCACCACGTGGAAGGAATTCAACTTGTCGCATTATCCCACGCAGTGTCTACGAGCTTTGTCCATAAATCAAGCGAAACCTATTGAATTTTTTATCAACTTGAATATTTATCCTACATTAGTGGAATATATGAATGATAATGTAATTTTCTTAATGTCTTATATCTATATATAGCGCGCTTGAAGATTTTGATAATATTATTGTAATAAAATTATGAACTTACAATACCGAAATACATCAATATTCTAATAAGAGACAGACATAGTATCAGTTTAATTTTACTCGAAAAATGTAGCGTATTAAGAATATGTGTAGTATCATAGAAATAAAAGTATTGTTAACAAAGTATTTTATGTACTATCCAAGTTACAATTCCCGAAGTTATACTGTAATAAATATTAATTATATTAAAATATTAACCAGTTTTTTATGATTTCCCTACTGAGAAGTTTAAAAAATAGCGTAAGTATCCATAATATATTATAGGAAATGAAAAAAATTGCGAACACCGTTTTTTAATCGCCATAATTACATTATATTCTCATAAAATCGTAAGTTGACCATTCAATCTTTACAAAAATCGCAGAAATGACAGAGTCATAATTTCGTTTAGCTGTTACTAGGAGGCGTAAAGGTGATGCGTATTGTAGGGTAGCGAAGAAAATTTTTCCATCTAATTATCCATATGTAATTTAAATTATTGTCTGATATATGATTATGATTAATAAATTTACTAATACTTATAAATTATCCAATGTTGCCTACCGGTTCTAGAAACAAAAAAAAATTAGGTGATTAATTTATACCATAAAATATAGACCATCTACGAATCCAAATCGATTCAAAATCCCGTATTTAAAGTGTGAAAGAAAAAATATAATTAAACATGATAATATTTACCTTGGATTTACTTTTTATTCAATTCACAATCATCATAATACCGATAATTCTATCACTGAGATGAAGTAGGCCTCCACTGTAGATACCCATAAATATCGATCTTGCATCCAAAAACTTCCTGAGATTTTCATCAGGTCATCTGTTCACCTAGCATGAGGCCGTCAGAAGCACTTTGCGTTTTTGTGTTAGTGGCTGCCATTTCAAAATCTTTCTTCTAGAACGGTTATAGGTTCTACGCACTATATATTCTGCACGTTTGCACTTCAACTTGCTTATCTTATGAACTATGTTGGTAAACATAGTCCTCTTACGGACATACTCATTACGGATCATATTTGTAAAGAAGCTCCAAATATAGGCCTTTGCATCATAAAAAGATATCAAGTTACTTGCTGAGTACTGTACAAACAAATTATGTGTCATAAATATCAATCTGAAACTCGAATTAAACTACAAAAGAAACAAAAAACACAAACTTTGTCATCATGTCGCTATCAAGCGAGTGTCTGAAGGTCATACAAATCTTTTTTTAAGACACTCGTACTAAATTGTAACATTAGAAAACAAATTTATCTCCAATGTACTCAAATAATTTTTAAATACTTCCAAAACTTTTACTAATTAAAGGATCCTGTTTGTTATGTTTATATAAACGTTTTTTTTTAGTTTCCACGAAATTACCTAACTTGTAAATTCTCTATTATTAAAAGACAATGGTCAAAATGAAAAATGTTACTATATAATAGATGAATCAAGTTATATAATAATAGGCTCCCAAATGGTAGGAATAAACAAAAACATTTTTTATTCGCTTTGGTATAGGTCGTGAACTGTATAACTATATTCTGTATAACTTTTGCCATAATATTGTTTTAAGTTAAATTGGATCAATAGTTTTGAAGTTGACTTATTTAGAAGATTTTAAGTAAATAGTAATTAGGTTAATAGGTTTTTAAGTAAATTGACTCAGAAATAATTAAACTACTTAAATAGTTGATTGATTCAGTAATCTAAAATGTATTAAATTAGCTGGTTCAGTAACTTTTAGTTAAACAAGATGTCGGATAGAGCAGTGGTTAAGAAAACAATTAAGACACAAATCATTCAGTTTTCTACTATCTTTAGATATTTCTGTTTAATTATTTACTTTATCCAGTTTAAGTCAAAACAAATAATTGCCATGTAATTTAAAAGAATTGAACCTATAATTATCAACACATTTTCCTTTCAACTTTAGACATCCACAGACGTTCGTTCTTCTACGGTTGAGGGTATTTCTTAAAATATTCCTTTTGGACACTACAAAGTGTCATTTCTTTTTTAATTTACTTGGATAAATAATAAAAATTCAGCATTTTTCATTGAAATTCCCGTGTCTCTCGGTACGCGACAAGCATGTTTTCAAATAAAAATTGTCTATTTTGTGACTTAAAATTGTTTTTAATTCTTACAAGATGTCAACGTCAAGCAGCATTGCCATCATTTTTCAGTACTTTTACCTGTTGTTTCAGTTTGAAATCGCAACGAATATGAGTAAACGGATACATATTATTTTTGATACATTGGTGCACACCGCCTGTGGTTAATAACTAAATACGACGCCATGTAAATATTGATAAAAAGGTTAATACTTACGGAACAAATGTTCTGTGTGGAGTGCTCGGCATCGTGGTTGTGACCGAAATCATGGTGGAGTATTGAATGGTGATGTTTAAGCGTGCTCGCCATTGTTGGAATGTCTTTCTAGATTTCTGGTCACCTGCCTACATATTGCTACGCTGTCTGCGATTCCACACATAAACATCTAGCTATACATCTTGCCACTTATCGTACACCTTGCAATTGCCACTTGACTTGTATTATATAGTATCATCTAAGGTCTCTGGTTTTAGTTTTTATTATTATTTTAAGCCATATTGTTATTCGTATGTTAACATCACCACCTTCACATTTACATATATTTTAGTAATTTGGGAGCTTTAAATATTAAGTATAATCTCACCATTTAAAGTATTTATTGATCACATTAAAAATTATTGCACAATCTTGCCACAATTTAATTGTATTGATGCCGGTTACGTTATATTTTTTTTAACGTTTCGTGTATTGTATGAGAATTGTTGAAACTTATTAGTTTACCAGACGTGAAATTCACATTTTTTTAGTGTTAAATTCATAATTTATTTTTATTTGGTAATGTATTCAATTAATGAGGTATCCTCTTAGCGAACTAAATAGATTACTGCTAATTAAGCATTCTCTGATATAGGCGTTTGATTTTATATAATTTTTGAATGTAAAAAATAAATACAAAATTATTTCACATAAATGTTCATACTGATGGTTATGGGCAAAATAACGCATCTGTTAACTTTTATGTTGTCATGTTGAAATGAAAGCGAGAAATTTTTGATATGAAAATTGATCACAATAGCGTGTGAAGTTAAACATATATTTATTTCTTATGTTATTATTCGTGACAAATATACATTATTTTTGCTTTTAAACGTAGGGAATTAAAAGAAGTTGTGTATTATCTGGAAAAACCTATTAACACATAAGGTAGTGAATCTGTACAAGTAAGTCATTTTATAATGATTTTGTGATCGTTCAATAATGATTTCGTATATCGGATCGATTGTAAGTTAATGTTAGCAAATTATAATTGTTCGGCAGTGACTTTCTACTTCAGCAGTGACTTGGTAAATATGCTTTTAAGTCACTTGCAATAACGTATAATAATTTGGTACTGACTTTGTATTTATAATTATAAGTAACTTCTAGTGGCTAATAATTGTTGGGCAATGACTTTTTATGTATGATCGTTAATCAATTTTGTTACTTATAATAAATTTGTAGTGACTGTTTGTGCAATTATAAGTTATTTGTGGTTATTTATAATTGTTCAACACGATTACGAGTCAACTTGTAGCGACTTGTAATAGTCTGGTAGAAACTTAATAATATAATAGTTAATTTATTGTAGCACCATGCAATATTTCTAGAATTTTTTTTTATCAGGGGCGACTCCGAACAGGATAGGATTAAAATAATTTCTCATTTTCTTTTTCTATTTCTCTGTCTCTCGAGGTTGAATGCATAAACTACTAGATCAATAAGATAGTGACGTTCACGTGCATAATGATTGGGATTTAAATTAAAATATAATAAATTAATAAACGGTGGCGTACCTTTTATTCATCGAATATTTCCCGAAAGACTTAATTTATGGGAAAATATTCTATTAATATAATTTTTTTAATATATTTAATTGTTCACAAAGCCGATTTAAATGAAATTTCTTCCAAGATGATGCCTAAAGTTTAGAATGGAATCTATGACATCTTTTTTTTCAATCGAATATCTTATTACTGATTATTATTCTGTAAGCAACGAGGGTATGTCTCAGATATCAAAAAATTGTCATTGGTGTCAGTCATAGCTTTTCATACTAAAGTTCAACTTATTATATAAGTTGCTTTGATTCAAGTCAAGAGTAGTTTTAAGGTGCAAACATAACTACATATAAACAATAGAAAGTAAATCTATATTTAATAAAGTATCATTAAATATATTGTATCGTACTATTAACGTCATGATACTACTAGCTTATATCTATTTAATTTTCACCATGTAACTAGACTTCCCATTATATCTTAAACAGATGTAAAAATATCATGAACACCTATTCCATATCATGGACATTATCCATCATTATAAAGTTTTGAATAATCGTTATTTTTGTCCGGTAACATTTGGATAAACTTCTAGTAATGCTACTCGTTCATAATTTTTAATTCTGTACTCTCAGTAATAGAAAGAGGAAACACCTTTTCAATAATATGTCCAGAATAATTTAGATAAAACTGTATAAAACAATTTTTATTAGATAGTTTTTTGTTTCTTATGACATGTATTACATGAAATTAGAAAAAAAAACGCATAATTGCCCATTTTTTCGTTTATTTTGAGAGGTATTATGTCCTTATAAAATGCAATACTAATTTTTATACATTTTTTTCCAAATATTCTTTATTAGTAGGTTTCGCAAAAGAGAAAAAGAAACATATTATTTGTCAATTGACATTCCTATGTAGTAACATATAATATAGTTGCATGTATGTTAGAGCCTATTTCATTTACGATGAGCATGAAATAAAAATAATTTAAAAAACTATGTTTTTCTTTGGTTTTCAAATTTAGTTTATTTCTCTAGATATTTTAAGGATTTTTTGAATAATACAGTTTTTTTTAAAAAGAAAATTAATTAAACTAATACGCAAATATTCTCAAGCAGCATTCTTTTCAATTTAAGTATCATTTTATTACCATATTTCTTTATATATGCAATTGTAAATCTAATGTAATGTAAAGAAAATATATACAATATAAATATATATATATATATATATATATATATATATATATATATACATATATATATATATATATATATATATATATATATAATGTCTATATGATAAACAATTTCGTATGGTTAATTAGAGCATTTAGCTCATCATTACTATATTAAGATTGTAAATTTTGGGCGAGTGCGATTCAAATAGAGACCGTTTATTAAACAAGAATTACTTTGCTAATAAAATTTAGAATTGTTGATATATAAACGCCAAATGTAATGATAAAGACAAATAAAACTATATTTAAAAAGAATAAGAGTAATCTGTTATGTCCTGAAACATATCGGCTTATCGGCGGAAGTTTATTCAGATTAAATACAGATATAATGATAATATAATGCCGGCGTCGACATTATTCGATAAGCCTTCAAACTTTGTTATAATTATAAACTTATATACCCATAAGAAATATTATAAGCGTTATTAATAGTTTTCAATACCGTTTGTAGACTAATATTTTGTTACGAAGATTGTCCATGTAAGCCAGCTACAGCACTGAATGTAAACTACAAAATGTAAAAAATGTGTCCTAACTATGACTTTCCTAACTTATAAATTCAAGAGAATATTTAACTCGTTTTTGAAAAGCGTAAATGACAGTTTAACCCGTAAAAGTTTAAATTAGTTTAGACAGTCCAAAATCAAAGCAGGGTTGTAACGCCTAAGCTGAGCGTAAGCGTTGAAGTAAATTCTCACGCCAATATTGGTGTTTTAACTTTGTGGTTTTAATGAGAACTTATATCCGTTCCGTTTGTTTTTCACTAAGATGAAAATTTACTTTAATAAAATGGTGAGAGAAAAAAATATATTATTTTTATCGGCAAAATGTAGTTTGGGAAAATTGTGTTATGTAACCAGGTTTATTAAAGTGATTTAAAAAAGATTACTAGAAATTAGGATAAAAACGTATAAAAAGTGGAACCCGCATTGCAAGGGTCCCGTACACATTCAGGAATTTAAGTCAACGAGAAGTACCCTATAACTTTGATTTACTTGCGAGTGTCAAAATATGTAGCATACATGGCCGTATTTTTTTTATTGCGTTGACGTAAAAGCTTCATTTTTTACAGCGACTTTACCTACCAAGGAATTGTAGCCCTGAGTATTTTATATTATTTTAACTCGATACCTCCACGCGCTCCTGAGAAAAAGGGTGTTGGCAGATAGACAAACGGACAAGGAAGTTATCCTATCAGGTTTTCATTTTCCTTTTGAAGTAAGGAACCCAAAAATATGTAGCAGTAAAGAATTCATAATAAATTGTTTAATATTTGAATATTATTAACAATTATTATAGTATGACTTTGGGAATTGTAAGTTGGATAGTACGTAAAATATTTTGTTAACAATACTTTTATTTTTATAATACAATACATATTCCTAATACGCCACTTTTTTCGAGTGGAATTAAATTGATACTATGTCTGCCTCTTATTAGAATCTTGACGTATTAGGGAATTACAATTCTGTCTTTTTTATTATAATAATATTTCATAAATTACCAAAATCTTCAAGCGCGCTATATCCCGAATCTTGACCTTTGGTAGTTTGAACACCGAGGCGTGTGCAAAATTGTTGTGTTCGTGTAATATCTCGCTAGTGGGACACGAGGATGTAAATTAGTATGCTCGCATATTGAAGAGATTATACGTTCAATTTCGAGAGAAAAATAACTAAGTGCACGTGTGCACAGACGCGTGATATAATTTCAAATGATTTTCCATTCGATTTTTCTGTTGAGATCATTAAACTCGTTTTCTAAATAATACTTGGTTAATTATTCAATTTTTCGTAGTTGTTTTTTAATAATATATCAGTGTATTTTGAGTGAAATTAAAACTTTGCTGAATCTGCCTCTTATTGGCATCTTGACATATGAAGGCATTACATATCAAGCCTTTTATTACATCATGATTTTGTATCAAAACTTTCAAGTGCGCTATATACACATTTGAATTGACTTAATTTATTCCACTTATGTGTAATTAACATATTTTTCTTAAACTATGTTTGTATTTCACTTAATTTTTGCATTTCCATACCATAAATTAAAAATGAAGTTAATGATATGAGTTATGTGATAAAATTGTAGATGTAGCCTAAAAGTAGATATAATTTTCTGGGGTTTTACTTATTATATAGATAAAGTCTTGATTAAATTGTTTTATTCAGTTAATTATTTTTACGTTAGAGAAGGCTTGAATAAAAAACATAAGTTTTTACTATCTTGAAATTTGTAATTATTATGCATAATAATCTTCAGTTAATTCCATCGCTGGTACGATAAATTAATTGACATTTTTTATTCAATTATATTGCTAACGCACAAGTATTGGCTTACATTTTTATTTGTATGGTTAGAAAAAGTTTATATTTTCATTAGTTTCTATTCCAGATTTTCTCCATTTTTTGCTATGGAGCAATTGGATATTTATTTTTTTTTTCTGCTCGATTGGCAGAATCCGGGATGCTATTGTTAGTTTCTGATAGTTATTTTTTTATTTCTGTGTTTTTTCCATCACTATTTTCATTTCTAATACGTAATTTATTTGTTTAATATATGTTTATATATTGTTAATAGAGCAGACGAACGATTAATATTTAACTATTGAGACATATATACTAGGTCTCTTGTTGATGTATTATGAATATACGATAATAGCTTTTTATCTATAAAATTTCGTTTAATGAATGTTTGCAAAACTAAATATGAAAAGAATACGA
This sequence comes from Druceiella hillmani, assembly GCA_039881145.1. Taxonomy (NCBI): domain Eukaryota; kingdom Metazoa; phylum Arthropoda; class Insecta; order Lepidoptera; family Hepialidae; genus Druceiella; species Druceiella hillmani. Next base: position 16,802,969 of record JAYKKI010000001.1, read on the forward strand.
AATAAATATAAAAGGAATACATAGAAACAGCTTCACCTAATTTTTTTGATCTAAAAAATGTTATTTCATACGATTTTGCTGTAGGTTCAAATTGCACTGTTCATCATAACCGCTATCAACAGACGTTCAAATAATTTTTAATATTGATGGATACGAATGATCGATGTTTATATATTGGATATCATACTAAACTTCAATTACATGAAGTGACAGAGGTCTGGTATTGCAGTTCCCTTATGTAATGATGGAAGGGAATGAATGCTTTTATATATATAACTGATTAGTGTATTAAGATAAAAAGCTTTAAAAATCAAGATATTTCAAATACCTTTAAATTATACCATATTAAAATAATGTTGTTTAAAAGAGGGAAAAAAATGGTAATATTGTATTAAACTATCAGGGTGTTAACGGCACTTTTAAATGAAATTTAATGACATACACCCACACATATATATATGTATATATATATATATATATATGTGTGTGTGTATATACATATATATATATATATATATATATATATATATATATACAAATATATTTCATCTACATATAAAATTTAAAAAAAAATATTTTCTACCTGCATTAACTTCGTATGATATTCATTCCCAAAAAAATTAAATTTTTTTTAACCATAATTCGTTAAAAACTTTCAAACTTACAAAGTTTTTTTCACACAAAATATATAAGCTATTTAAAGCTTTACATTGACAATAAAGATGTATATATACGCCATAGCTATTTAAAATTCACATTGACAATAAAGACGTAGAGTGTTACGGCGAAGGTTAAGCTAATGTGAACATAGTATGTTTTCCTTGTATTTAACCTTTCTTTCGTATTTGTTTATGAATTCTGCTGTAAGAACTTATGAAGCATTTTTATAAATAAAAACGAAAAGAATTAGTATCGAGGTGTAATTATAAGCGCCCCAATTATGTAAATAAGTGCCTGTTCAATAATTTTAATTTCTATAGTTACAAGTATTCAAATTACCTCACTATCTAAATTGGTAACAAATACGACTTAGTTCTGAGGTGAAATTGTGATCAGCTACTATAAGATGTGCAAAAAGTGTTAACTGAGGAAGCTACAATGATTTCCATAGAATGGACAATGTTTAAAAGATAATGAAATAAGTAGAAACGCTTTACTAGACGCATCATCAAATTATGGAAAAAATGGAAAATTATATCACTATCATATAAAAGGCTTATCGGAAAATCTATACTTTACAAGTAGAACTCACTCTATAACGGTTTCGTATACACTTACGTGCCTACGGCATTCTGTAAAATTGTTTAAAAATAATAAAATTTAATTTCCCATCATTCAAATATATTGCCTAGTGCAATTTTCACAGGCGTGATAATACAGTGAATACATATGAAAAATTGAGAAATTTAAAAACATCGCTGTTATTTCCTTACAATTTACCATTAATGTTATTTTGCAAATTTTGGTGCACTTCTTTGAGTTTCCTGTCGCAAGATTTGTACAATTCCAGAATCTAATTTTTCCTCTAAAATTACCGGGTAAATACTTAAAAATATTATCCATAAAATATGCGAGTTGACATGATTTACCAATATGCCAAATTCCAAGTTTCTTTGTCAAACATTTCTGAGAAAATTGGCGGTAACGGACAGAGCATTCCGTTCTTGCTTTTAAGGATTTCAGTTCCGTTTTTATCTATAAGGGTTACATTTTTATTTTAGACCTACGAAATCTTAATAATGACAGGAAAAGAAGGTATGTACAAGAAAAGCGCCAAACATTATAAAGAAATATTTAAAAAATCGGAAACTTTACCCAAATATTCTTTATAAAAGGTTCTAAAAAGTCACTATAAATTGTAATGTGTTATATTAAGGTGAAATTTATATTTTTATGATACCACATTTTTAAAGATCACTGACACTTTCTTGTCAGTGTTGACATAATCATGTTATAATTTATTTTTACAAATATTATTAGAAAAGGTGAATCTTAAATGCCTGTATTCTATAACATAAAAAAACAAAGGCATTTCAATTTTGTTATGAAATACAGGAGAGTAATAATGGCATGAAAAAATAAAGTAGGATGTATCACGATTAGATTACGCGATAATTTGAAATCACTATCCGTATATTCTTAGAGGTATCGTGCTATAAACACACTGAGAGCTAATAAAATCGATTTAGATATACCAGCCAGGTAACTTCGAGGAAACTCGCGTAAAACAGAAAAAAGTTCGCGCCGACAAGGGCCTTACAAGTATCATTTAATTAGGAAAAGTTTTGGAAGTGTTTATAAATTATTTAAGTACGTAGGAGATGAAGTTAGTTCCTAATGTTGAAAATTACCACGAGAGTCTGTAAAGAAGATTTGTATGAACTTCAGGAATTCTCGCTTGAGTAGCCACATGATTATACAGATTGTGTTCTTTTGTTATTTACGTAGTTTAGTTCAAGTCCTATATTGATAATTATGGCACATAATTTGTTTTTACGATTGGAAACGTGTGCATTTTGTTAACTAAAAATAGCGTAATTATCGATTATATATTATGGGAAATGAAAAAAATTGTGGACACCGTAATTTTGAATCGCCATAAATACATGCATTTCTTATAAAATCGTAAGTTGACAATTCAATCTTAAGAAAAATCGCAGAAATTATATAATTTGTCATAATTTCGTTTAGCTGGTCTTACTAGGAGATGCAATGGTAATGCGTATTGCAAGTTAGCAAAGAAAATTTTTCAATATATCTATGCATAAATATTTTAAATTATTGTCTGTTACGTACAATTACGTCGATTAATAAATTTACTAATACTTATAAAATATCCAATGTTGACTACCTGTCCTAGAAACATAACATTTAGATGATTAATTTATACCATGAAATATAGACCCTCTACGATTCCAAATCTATTCTAAATCCCGTATTTAAATTGTGACAGAAAAAATATAATTAAACATAGTAATATTTACCAAGGATTTACCTAATACTCAATTCACATTCATCATCATAATACCGATAATTCTATCACTGGGATGAAGTATACTACTGAAAGTAGGCCTCCACTGTAGATACCCATAAATATCGATTTTGCATTCAACGACTTCCCGCGATTTTCATCAGGTCATCTGTTCACCTAGCATGGGGCCGTCAGAAGCACTTTGTGTTTTTGTGTTACGTGGCTGCCATTTGAAACCCTTTCCTCTACAACTGTTATAGGTTCTACGCACTATACATTCTGCGCGTTTCTACTTCAGCTTACTTATCTTATGAGCTATGTTGGTAACCTTAGTCCTCTTACGGACATACTCATTACGGATCATATTTGTAAATAAACTGCGAATATAGGCCTTTCCATTATAAAAAGTAATCAAGTTACTAGCTGAGTACTGTAAAAACAAATTATGTGTCTTAAATATCAATCTGAAACTCGAGTTAACCTACAGAAGAAACAAAGAACACAATCCTTAGTATCAAGTCGCTATCAAGCGAGTGTCTGAAGGTCATACAAATATTTCCTTAAAACACTCGTACTAACTTGTAACATTAGAAACCAAGTTTATCTCCAACGTACTCAAATAATTTATAAACACTTCCAAAACTTTTACTAATTGAAGGACTCTTGTCCCTGTCCATTACGTTTACACAAATGGTTTTTTTTCTTTTAAGCGAACTTCCACAAAATTACCTGACTTGTATACTCTCTGTAATTAAAATAAAATGGTCAAAATAAAAAATGTGTCTATATAATAAATGAATCAAGAAATTTAAAAATAGGCTCCCAGATGGTAGGAATAAACAAAATAATTTTTTATTCGCTTTGACATAGGTCATGAACTGTATAACTATATACTGTATAACTTTTGCCATAATATTTTTTTAAGTTAAATTGGATTAACCATGTTTAAATCGACTTATTTAGAAGATTTTAAATAAACAGTAATTAGGTTAATAGGTTTTTAAGTAAATTGATTCATAAATAATTAAACCATTTAAATAGCTGATTGATCCAGTAATCTAAAATGTATTAAATTAGTCGGTTCAGTAACTTTTAGTTAAATAAGTTGTTCGATAGAGCAGTGGTTAAGAAAACAATTAAGACACAAATAATTAAGTTTTCCACTATGTTTAGATATTTCTGTTTAATCATTTACTTTCTACATTTTAAGTCAAAACAATTAATTTCCATGTACGTTGAAAGAATTAAGGGCATAATTGTTAACACAGTTTCCTTTAAACTTTAAACGTCCCCAGACGTTGTTTTGTCTATGGTTGAGGATATTTCCTAAAATATTCCTTTTGGATAGTACAAAGTGTCATTTCTTTTTTACTTTACTTGGGTAAATGATAAAAATTCAGTATTTTTAATTTAAATTCTCGTGTCTCTCGGTACGCGACAACCATGTTTTCAAATAAAAATTGTCTATTTTGTCACTTAAAATTATTTTTGATTCTTAGAAGATGTCCACCTGAAGCAGCATCTCCATCATTTTTCAGTATTTTCACATGTTGTTTCAGTTTTAAATCGAATCGAATACGCGTAACCGGATACATATTATTTTTGGTACGTTGGTGCACGCCGCCTGTGGTTAATAACTAAATACGGCGCCATGTAAATATTGATAAAAAGGTTAATACTTACGGAACAAATGTTCTGTGTGGAGTGCTCGGCATCGTGGTTGTGACCGAAACCGTGGTGGAGTATTGAATGGTGATGTTTAAGCGTGCTCGCCATTGTTGGAATATCTTTTTAAATTTCTGGTCACCTGCCTACATATTGCTACGCTGTCTGCGATTCCACACATAAACAACTAGCTATACATCTTGTCACTTATCGTACACCTTGCAACTAACACTTGACTTGCTTATTATTATTATTATTATATTTATTATTATTTTAAGCCATATTGTTGTTCGTATGTTAATATCACCACTTTCACGTTTACATATATTTTAGTAATTTGGGAGCATTAAATATTAACTATAATCTCACCATTTAAAGTATTTATTGATCACATTCAAAATTATTGCACAATCTTGCCACAATTTAATTGTATAGATGCCGGTTACATTAAAGTTTTACTTGCAATTTAATTTCATAGATGTCCGTTATATTATAGTTTTACTTGCAATTTAATTGTATAGATGCCGGTTACATTATAGTTTTACTTGCAATTTAATTGTATAGATGTCCGTTACATTATAGTTTTACTTGCAATTTAATTGTATAGATGCCGGTTACATTATAGTTTTACTTGCAATTTAATTGTATAGATGCCCGTTACATTATAGTTTTTTAATGTTTCTTGTATTGTATGAGAATTGTTGAAACTTATTAGTTTACCAGACGTGATTCTACGGAAATTCATATTTTTTTAGTGTCAAATTCATAATTTCTTATTATTCGATAATGTCTTCAATTAATGAAGTATCCTCTTTTATTTGTTATTTCATTAATTTCCTTGAATTAAAAATTAATATGTTTATTATTATATTAATTTACGTGGATAAAATTAGCAAAACCGCTAAATAGGCATTTTCTGATATAAGTATTTGATTTTAAATAATTTTTCAAAGTAAAAGTAAATATAAAATTGTTTCACATAAATGTTCATACTGATGGTTTTAGGTAAAATAACGCATCTGTTTACTTTTATGTTGTCATGTCTAAATTAAGTCGAGAAATTTTTTATATGAAAATTGATCACAATAGCGTGTGCGGTTAAATATATATTTATTTCTGATGTTATCATTTGGGACAAGTATAAATTATTTTTGCTTTTAAACGTACGGAATTAAAAGAAGATGTGTACTATCTGGGAAAATCTATTGACATGTCAGTTATTGAATCTGTACATGTAAGTCATTTTATAATCGTTCGATAATGACTTCGTATATCGGATGGATTATAAGTCAGTGTTAGCAAATTATAATTGTTCGGCAGTGACTTCGTACTTCAGCAATGGCTTAGTAAATATGCTTATAAGTCACTTGCTATTGCAAGTTGCCGGTTACATTATAGTTTTACTTGCAATTTAATTGTATAGATGCCGGTTGCTATTGCAAGTGACTTATAAGCATATACGTATAATCATTTGGTACTGACTTTGTACGTATAATTATAAGTAACTTGTAGTGGCTAATTATTGTTCGGCAATGACTTTGTATGTATGATCGATAATCACTTTTGTTACTTATAATAAATTGGTAGTGACTTTTTGTACAATTATAAGTTATTTGTGGTTATATATAATTGTCCAGCACGATTACGAGTCAACTTGTAGCGACTTATAATCGTTCGATAGAAACTTAATAATATAGTATTTAATTTATTGTAACACTATGCAATATTTATAGAATTTTTTTTAGGGGCAACTCCAAACGGGATAGGATTAACATAATTTTTCATTTTCTCTTTCTATTTCTCTGTCTCTCGGAGTTGAATGCATAAACTACTAGATTAATTAGATAGTGACGTTCACGTGCAAAATGATTGGGATTTAAATTAAAATATACGCAACCTTTTATTCATCGAGTATTTCCCGAAAGACTTTTTGTTTAATGGGAAATATCCTATCAATTGAATTCTGTTAATATATTTGTTTACAAAGCCGATTTAAATGGAATTTCTTTGAAGATGATGCCTAAAGTTTAGATTGGAATCGATGATTCCTTGTATTAAATCGAATATTTTATTATTGATTATCAATCTGTAAGGAACGAGAGTATATCTTAGGCATTGATCCAACAAATTGTAGTGGTTATCATAGCTTTTCAAACTGAAGTGCAACTTGTTACATAAGTTACTTTGTTCAAGCCAAGAGTAATTTTAAGGTGCAAACGTAACTACATATAAGCAATAAAAAGTAAATTTATATTTAATAAAGTATTATTAAATACATTATATCGTACTATTAACGTCATGATACTACTAGCTGATATCTATTTAATATTCACTATGTAGCTACTGTCCCCATTATATCTTAAACAGATGCTAAAATACCATAAACATCTATTCCATATCATGGACATCATCCATAATTATACATTTTGAATAATCGTTATAGTTGTCCGGTAAAATTTAGATACACTTCTAGTAATGCTACTCGTTCATAATTTTAAATTATGTAGTCTCAGTAATAAAGAGAGGAAACACCTTTTCAATAATATGTCTAGAATAATTTAGATGAAACTATATAAAACAATTTTTATTAGATGGTTTTTTGTTTCTTATAACACGTCCTACATGAAATTAGAAAAAAAAATCGATAATTGCCCCCTGTAAAATTTCCATATAAATATTTTTAAATTTTAACTATTGAGATACTTGCGGGTTAATACTATTTATTACTATGATACATTTCAAGTTTCTTTGCCGAACAGTTTCTGAGAAAATACTTTCAGGTTGTTCCATCAAATAATACCATACAGTATAAGAAATGAGAACAAAATTGAATGCTTTACATGCTCCCTCTAAAATTTAAAATATAAGAAACGACATCTATCAGATAAATCAAATTGTATTTATTTGCTCATTAGAATTTATATATCTTTCTTACCTATATATTTTGTATGCACCAAGTGACTGACTTTAACTATTAACTTAAACCCAGAATAACTGATAAACAACACATAATCGTTTTGTTTACACCTTTAGTATGTTAAAAAGAGAAAAAAAAATGTCGTTACGAAGAAAAACGAAAATGAGTTTTTCATTTAAACCCTTTTATGTTTTAATTTCTGAATAATCCAATTAAAATTATGCAACGCAGGTTATCAAAATTAGTTTATTTTTCTTTTATTTTGACAGGTGTTACGCCCTTATAAAATGCAATACTAATTTGTATACATTTTTTTCCTAATATTCTTTATAAGTAGGTTTCGCAAAAGAGAAAAAGAAACATATTATTTGTCAATTGACATTCCTATGTAGTAACATATAATATAGTTGCATGTATGTTGCAGCCTATTTCATTTACGATGAGCATGAAATAAAAATAATAAAAAAAAATTCTCTTTTTCGTTGGTTTTCAAATTTAGTTTATTTCTCTAGAAATTTTAAGGATTTTTTTTAATAATACAGTTTTCCTTAAAAATAAAATTTATTAAACTAATACGCAAACATTCTCAAGCAGCATTCTTTTCAATATAAGTATCATTTTATTACCATATTTATTTATAGATATATATATATATACATATATATCATGTTTATATGGTAGACAATATTGTATATCTAATTAGAGCATTTAGCATATCGATACTATATTGAGACTGTAAATTTTTGTGGCGAGTGCTATTCTAATAGATACCGTTTATTAAACAAGAATTACTTTGCTAATAATATTTAGAATTATTGATATGTAATGCCAAAGTAATGTAATAATAAAGACAAATAAAACTATATTTAAAAAGAATAATAAGATCCGTTATGTCGGAAACATATCGGCTTATCGACGGAAGTTTATTCAAATTAAACACAGATATAATGACAATATAATGCCGGCGTCGACATTATTCGATAAGCCTTCCAACTTTGTTATAATTATAAACTTATATACCCATAAGAAATATTATAAGCGTTATTAATAGTTTTCAATACCGTTTGTAGACTAATATTTTGTTACGAAGATTGTCCATGTAAGCCAGCTACAGCATTGAATGTAAACTACAAAATATAACAAATGTATCCTAACTATGACTTTCCTAACTTATAAATTCAAGCGAATATTTAACTCGTTTTTTAAAAGCGTAAATGACAGTTTAACCCGTAAAAGTTTAAATTAGTTTAGACAGTCCAAAATCAAAGCAGTGTTGTAATGCCTAAGCTTCACGCAAATTAATTCTCACGCCAATAAATAAAGTTTTAACTTTGTGGTTTTAATGAGAACTTATATCCGATCCGTTTGTTTTTCACTAAGATGAAAATTTACTTTAATAAAATGGTGAGAGAATTAAAATATATTATTTTTATCGGCAAAATGTAGTTTGGGAAAATTGTGTTATCTAACCAGGTTTATTAAAGTGATTTAAAAAAGATTACTAGAAATTAGGATAAAAACGTATAAAGAGTGGAACTCGCACTGCAAGGGTCCCGTACACATTCAAGAATTTAAGTCAACGAGAAGTACCCTATAACTTTGATTTACTTGCGAGTGTCAAAATATGTAGCATACATGGCCGTATTTTTTGATTGCGTTGAAGTAGAAGCTTCATTTTTTACATCGATTTTACATACCAAGGAACTGTAGCCCTGAGTATTTTATATTATTTTCAACTCGATACCTCCACGCGCTCAAGAGAAAAACGGCGTTGGCAGGTAGACAGACGGACAACGAAGTTATCCTATCAGGGTTTCTTTTTCCTTTTGAAGTAAGGAACCCAAAATATATATAGCAGTAAAGAATTCATAATAAACTGTTTAATATTTGAATATTATTAACAATTATTACAGTATAACTTCGGGAATTGTAACTTGGATAGTACATAAAATATTTTGTTAACAATACTTTTATTTTTATGATACTATACATATTCCTAATACGCCACTTTTTTCGAGTGAAATTAAATTGATACTATGTCTGCCTCTTATTAGAATCTTGACGTATTAGGGAATTACAATTCTATCCTTTTCTTATAATAATATTTCATAAATTACCAAAATCTTCAAGCGGCCTATATATAGATATACAACATTAGGGAAAATGTATTATGATTCATAAATTCCATTAATGTCGATAAATATTCAAGTCGATAAAAAATTCAATAGCTTTCGCTTGATTTATGGACAAAGGTCGTAGACACTGCGTGGGATAATGCGATAAGTTGAATTCCTTCCACGTGGTGGAAAGACCCGAATCTTGACCTTTGGTAGTTTGAACACCGAGTCGTGTGCAAAATTGGTGTGTTCGTGTAATATCTCGCTGATGGGACACGAGGATGTAAATTAGTATGCTCGCATGTTGAAGAGTTTATACGTTCAATTTTGAGAGAAAAATAACTGAGTGCACGTGTGCACAGACGCGTGATATAATTTCAAATGATTTTCCATTCGATTTTTCTATTGAGAACATTAAACTCGTTTTCCAAGTAATACTTGGTTAATTGTTCAATTTTTCGTAGTTCTTTTTTAATAATATATAAGTGTATTTTGAGTGAAATTAAAACCTTACTAAATCTGCCTCTTATTGGCATCTTGACATATGAAGGCATTATATACCAAGCCTTTTATTATATCATGATTTTATATCAAAACTTTCAAGTGTGCTATATACAAGCGTACAACATTTGAATTGACTTCATTTATTCCACCTATGTCTAATTAACATATTTTTCTTAAACTATGTTTGTGTTTTACTTAATTTTTGCATTTCCATATCATAACTTAAAAATGAAGTTAATGATATGGGTTATGTGATAAAATTGTAGTGGATATAATTTTCTGGGGTTTTACTTATTTTAGGCTACTAATATATTATTATATAGGTAAAGTCTTGATTAAATTTTTTTATTCAGTTAATTATTTTTACGTTAGAGAAGGCTTGAATAAAAAACATAAGTTTTTACTATCTTGAAATTTGTAATTATTATGCATAATAATCTTCAGTTAATTCCATCGCTGGTACGATAAATTAATTGACATTTTTTATTCAATTATATTGCTAACGCACAAGTATTGGGATAATGTTTTGGCTTACATTTTTATTTGTATACTTAGAAAAAGTTTATATTTTCATTAGTTTCTTTTCCAGATTTTCTCAATTTTTTGCTATGGAGCAATTGGATATTTATTTTTTTTTCTGCTCGATTGGCAGAATCCGGGATGTTATTGTTAGTTTCTGACAGTTATTTTTTTATTTCTGTGTTTTTTCCATCACTATTTTCATTTCTAATACGTAATTTATTCGTTTAATGTATGTTTATATATTGTTAATAGAGCAGACGAATGATTAATATTTAACTATTGAGACATACATACTAGGTCTCTTGTTGATGTATTATGAATTTACGATAATAGCTTTTTATCTATAAAATTGCGTTTAGTGAATGTTTGCAAAACTAAATATGAAAAGAATACGAAATAAATATAAAAGAAATACATAGAAACAGCTTCACCTAATTTTTTCGATCTAAAAAATGTTATTTCATACGATTTTACTGTAGGTTCAAATTGCACTGTTCATCATAACCGTTATCAACAGACGTTGATAACGGTTATGTTATTATTATTAATTGTTAATATTGATGGATACGAATGATCGATTTTTATATATTGGATATCATACTAAACTTCAATTACATGAAGTGACAGAGGTCTGGTATTGCAGTTCCCTTATGTAATGATGGAAGGGAATGAATGCTTTTATATATATATATATATATATATATATATATATATATATATATATAACTGATTAGTGTATTAAGATAAAAAGCTTTAAAAATCAAGATATTTCAAATACCTTTAAATTATCCCATATTAAAATAATGTTGTTTAAAAGAGAGAAAAAAATTATAATATTGTATTAAACTATCACGGTGTTAACGGCACTTTTAAATGAAATTTAATGACATACACCCACACACATATATATATATATATATATATATATATATATATATATATATATATATATATATATATATATGTATATGTATAAATGTGTATATATATATATATATATATATTTATATATATATTTCATCTACATATGAAATTTTAAAAAAATTATTTTCTATCTGTATTAACTTCATATGATATTCATTACCAAAAAAATTAAATTTTTTTTACCATAATTCGTTAAAAACTTTCAAACTTACGAAGTTTTTTTCACACAAAATATATAAGCTATTTAAAGCTTCACATTGACAATAAAGATGTATATATACGCCATAGCTATTTAAAATTCACATTGACAATAAAGACGTAGAGTGTTACGGCAAAGGTTAAGCTAATGTGAACATAGTATGTTTCCTTGTGTTTAACCTTTCTTTCGTATTTGTTTATAAATTCTGCTGTAAGAACTTATGAAGCATTTTTATAAGTAAAAACGAAAAGAATGAGTATCGAAGTTTAATTATAAGCGCCGCAATTATGTAAATAAGTGCCTGTTCAATAGTTTTAATTTCTATAGTCAAAGTATTCAAATTACCTCACTATCTAAACTGGTGACAAATACGACTTAGTTCTGAGGTGAAATTGTGACCAGCTACTATGAGATGTGCAAAAAGTGTTAACTGAGGAAGCTACAATGATTTCCATAGAATGGACAATGTTTAAAAGATAATGAAATAAGTAGAAACGCTTTATTAGACGCATCATCAAATTATGGAAAAAATGGAAAATTATATCACTATCATATAAAAGGCTTATCGAAAAATCTATATTTTACAAGTAGAACTCACACTATAACGGTTTCGTATACACTTAGGTGCCTGCGGCATTCTGTAAAATTGTTTAAAAATATTAAAATTTAATTTCCCTTCATTCAAATATATTGCCTAGTTCAACTTTCACAGGCGTGATAATACAGTGAATACATATGAAAAATTGAGAAATTTAAAATCATCGCTGTTATTTCCTTACAATTTACCATTAATGTTATTTTGAAAATTTTGGTGCACTTCTTTGAGTTTTCTGTCACAAGATTTATACAATTCCAGAACCTAATTTTTCCTCTAAAATTACCGTGTAAATACTTAAAAATATTATCCATAAAATATGCGAGTTGACATGATTTATTAATATGCCAAATTCCAAGTTTCTTTGTCAAAAATTTCTGAGAAAATTGGCGGTAACGGACAGAGCATTCCGTTCTTGCTTTTAAGGATTTCAGTTCCGTTTTTATCTGTAAGGGTTACATTTTTATTTTAGACGTACGGAATCTTAATAATGACAGGAAAAGAAGGTATGTACAAGAAAAGCGCCAAACATTATAAAGAAATATTTAAAAAATCGGAAACTTTACCCAAATATTCTTTATAAAAGGTTCTAAAAAGTCACTATAAATTGTAATGTGTTATATTATGGCGAAATTTATATTTTTATGATACCACATCTTTAAAGATCACTGACACTTTCTTGTCAGTGTTGACATAATCATGTTATAATTTATTTTTACAAATATTATTAGAAAAGATGAATCTTAAATGCCTGTATTCTATAACACAAAAAAACAAAGGCATTCCAATTTTGTTATGAAATACAGAAGAGTAATAATGGCATGAAAAAATAAAGTAGGATTTATCACGATTAGATTACGCGATAATTTGAAATCAATATCTGTATATTCTAAGAGGTATCGTGCTATAAACACACTGAGAGCTAATAAAATCGATTTATGTATACCAGCCAGGTAACTTCGAGGAAACTCGCGTAAAACAGAAAAAAGTTCGCGCCGACAAGGGCCTTACAAGTATCATTTAATTAGGAAAAGTTTTGGAAGTGTTTATAAATTATTTAAGTACGTAGGAGATGAAGTTGGTTCCTAATATTGCAAGTTAGCAAGAGAGTCTGTAAGGAAGATTTGTATGAACTTCAGGAATTCTCGCTTGAGTAGCGACATGATTATACAGATTTTGTTCTTTTGTTATTTACGTAGTTTAGTTCAAGTCCTATATTGATAATTATGGCACATAATTTGTTTTTACGATTGGAAACTTGTGCATTTTGTTAACTAAAAATAGCGTAAGTATCGATTATATATTATGGGAAATAAAAAAATTGTGGACAACGTAATTTTTAATCGCCATAAATACATGAATTTCTCATAAAATCGTAAGTTGACAATTCAATCTTAAGAAAAATCGCAGAAATTATATAATTTGTCATAATTTCGTTTAGCTGGTGTTACTAGGAGGCGCAAAGGTGATGCGTATTGCAAGTTACCGAAGAAAATTTTTAAATAAAACTATGCAAAAATAATTTAAATTATTGTCTGATACGTACAATGATATCGATTAATTAATTTACTAATACTTGTAAAATATCCAATGTTGACTACCTATCCTAGAAACATAACATTTAGATGATTAATTTATGCCATGAAATATAGACCCTCTACGATTCTAAATCTATTCTAAATCCCGTATTTAAATTGTGAAAGAAAAAATCATCAGGTCATCTGTTCACCTAGCATGGGGCCGTCAGAAGCACTTTGCGTTTTTGTGTTACGTGGCTGCCATTTGAAACCCTTTCTTCTACAACGGTTATAGGTTCTACGCACTATATATTCTGTGCGTTTCCACTTCAGCTTACTTATCTTATGAGCTATGTTGGTAACCTTAGTCCCCTTACGGATATACTCATTACGGATTATATTTGTAAATAAACTGCGAACATAGCCCTTTCCATCATAAAAATAAATATTTACTTGCTGAGTACTGTACAAACAAATTATGTGTCATAAATATCAATCTGAGACTCGAATTAACCTACAGAAGAAACAAAGGACAAAATCCTTATTATCAAGTCGCTGTCAAGCGAGTGTCTGAAGGTCATACAAATATTTCTTTAAAACACTCGTACTAACTTGTAACGTTAGAAATCAAGTTTATCTCCAACGTACTCAATTAATTTATAAACACTTCCAAAACTTTTACTAATTGAAGGATCCTTGCGGGATCCCTGTCCATTACGTTTACACAAACGGTTTTTCTTTCTTTTAAGGGAACTTCCACGAAATTACCTGACTTGTATACTCTGTAATTAAAATAAAATGGTCAAAATGAAAAATGTGACTATATAATAAATGAATCAAGAAATATAAAAATAGGCTCCCAGATGGCAGGAATAAACAAAATAATTTTTTATTCGCTTTGACATAGGTCATGAACTGTATAACTATATTCTGTATAACTTATGCCATAATATTTTTTTAAGTCAAATTGGATTAACCATGTTTAAGTCGACTTATTTAGAAGATTTTAAGTAAACAGTAATTAGGTTAATAGGTTTTTAAGTAAATTGATTCAGAAATAATTAAACTATTTAAATAGTTGCTTGATCCAGTAACCTAAAATGTATTAAATTAGTCTGTTCAGTAACTTTTAGTTAAATAAATTGTTCGATAGAGCAGTGGTTAAGAAAGAATTAAGACACAAATAATTAAGTTTTCCACTATGTTTAGATATTTCTGTTTAATTATTTAGTTTCTACATTTTAAGTCAAAACAATTAATTTCCATGTACTTTGAAAGAATTAAGCGCATAATTGTCAACACATTTTCCTTTCATCTTTAAACGTCCCCAGACGTTGTTTTGTCTATGGTTGAGGATATTTCCTAAAATATTCCTATTGGATAGTACAAAGTGTCATTTCTTTTTTACTTTACTTGAGTAAATAATAAAAATTCAGTATTTTTCATTTAAATTCTCGTGTCTCTCGGTACGCGACAAGCATGTTTTCAAATAAAAATTGTCTATTTTGTCACTTAAAATTATTTTTTATTCTTGGAAGATAAAAAATAATTGAAAAAAAAAAGAGAACGGGCTATAGAAGGACTAAACAAACTGATTCATGACGCTGCAAACAGGGCTACATCCCATCACAAAACGGGAACTGCTATAGAGCATGTGTACCCTGAATTCATCAAGGATTGTATAAACGAAAGACGTAGACTCCGCAGAGTATGGCAAAACACTCACTATCCTAGAGACAAGACTGCCTTAAATAAAGCCACACAACATCTTAAAACTCTAATCAAAGAATTGGCAAATGAGAATCTACAATCATATCTCACAAAACTGACACATACTAGTGACACAAACTACTCGTTATGGAAAGCTACCAAAAACCTAAAGCGTCCCAAACAACAAGTCACACCGCTAAGAACAAAAACGGGATCCTGGGCTCGCTCTGATAGTGAAAAAGCTAACAGATATGCTGATCACCTACATGAAGTTTTTGAACCGTTTCCCAGCAGTAATCAATATCTGGACAATGAAATAGAGGAGTACTTAAAGACACCTATTCAAATGTGCTTACCACTTAAGCATGTGACACCAAATGAACTGAGGCGGGAAATCCTAAAACTCCAGGAAGGCAAATGCCCTGGCTATGATCTTATCGACGCGACACTTTTGAAACACCTCCCAAAAAAAGGAATACTGTTCATACTCGCTATTTTCAACGCATGTTTAAGACAGTCCTACTACCCAAGCCAGTGGAAAATAGCACAGGTAATAATGATACTGAAACCAGGTAAACCTGCTCAAGAAGTGTCATCTTATAGACCTATCAGTCTCCTTCCGGTAATTGGAAAATTACTGGAAACGATAATACTTAACAGAATGAGGGAACACTTAGCAAATATAATACCAACACATCAGTTTGGATTTAGAGAGGGCCACGGAACTATCGAGCAAGTGCATAGGCTGGTTGATGTCATAAGTAGAGCATTGGAAAATAAACAATATTGCTCCGCAGTCTTCTTAGACATTAGCCAAGCATTTGATAAGGTATGGCATACTGGGCTTCTCTTTAAAATTAAAAAAATGTTACCGCACTCCTTTTTTCCGTTGATTAAATCGTATCTTGGAAAAAGATGCTACGAAGTGAAATATAACTCCGAAACATCAGAAATGCACCCAATTAAGTCAGGAGTTCCACAGGGTAGTATACTGGGACCAGTACTCTATTTGATATTTACAGCAGATCTACCTACTTATGCCAACACTACCACAGCGACATACGCAGATGATACCGCACTTCTTTCGTCACATGATAATCCCGATTTCGCATCTGAAAGCCTCCAATCCCATATCTCTCTCATCCAAGCATGGTGCCAGCAGTGGCGTATTAAAGTCAACACAGATAAGTCAGCCCAAGTAACTTTCACACTTAGAAGAAAAACCTGCCCACCTGTAAAACTTTTTGATACAGCGATCCCACAATCAGATGACGCCAAATACTTGGGTATGCACCTCGACCGTCGACTCACTTGGCGTAAACATATATGGACTAAAAGGAAGCAACTAGACAGCAAACTCCGCAGCATGTACTGGCTAATCGGCCGTAAATCACAATTGACAGATTCCAGTAAAATGGCTATCTATAAAACGATACTGAAGCCCATATGGACTTACGGCATTCAGCTTTGGGGCACAGCCAGCCAAAGTAACATCGAAATACTTGAAAGGTTCCAAAGTAAAACAATGAGAGCCATGTTTAATATACCATCCCACATAAGCAACAAATATGTGAACCTAGATTTAAATCTGAGAACTGTGAAGGATGAAATTGAAATAAACAGCAAGAAATATCAACTCAGACTGGACCAACATATGAACGAACTAGCTGCTGAACTTCAAGGAGAGGGCAGTCTAAGATTCTCCCGCCTTAAGAGGAATAGCGTATCTGAACTTGCGACAAGATTCGCGGACAAAATATGAGGATTGCACCGTTGGGTGCATGTCTTTGCTAAGAATAATTTAGCTGATGAAAATCTGACAACACATTAGATTATTGTTTGAAACAAACAGATCGCTAAGTAGCAGGATATAAAAAAAAAAAAAAAAAAAAAAATTCTTGGAAGATGTCCACCTGAAGCAGCATCCCCATCATTTTTCAGTATTTTCACATGTTGTTTCAGTTTTAAATCGAACCAAATACGCGTAACCGGATACATATTATTTTTGGTATGTTGGTGCACGCGGCCTGTGGTTAATAACTAAATACGGCGCCATGTAAATATTGATAAAAAGGTTAATACTTACGGAACAAATGTTCTGTGTGGAGTGCTCGGCATCGTGATTGTGACCGAAACCGTGGTGGAGTATTGAATGGTGATGTTTAAGCGTGCTCGCCATTGTTGGAATGTCTTTTTAGATTTCTGGTCACCTACCTACATATTGCTACGCTGTCTGCGATTCCACACATAAACATCTAGCTATACATCTTGTCACTTATCGTACACCTTGCAACTAACACTTGACATGTATTATATAGTATTATCTAAGGTCTTTGGTTTTAGTTTTTATTATTATTTTAAGCCATATTGTTGTTCGTATGTTAATATCACCACATTTACGTTTACATATATTTTAATAATTTGGGAGCTGTAAATATTAAGTATAATCTCACCATTTAAAGTATTTATTGATCACATTAAAAATTATTGCACAATCTTGCCACAATTTAATTGTATAGATGCCCGTTAAATTATAGTTTTTTAATGTTTCTTGTATTGTATGAGAATTTTTGAAACTTATTAGTTTACCAGACGTGATTCTGCGGAAATTCATATTTTTTTAGTGTCAAATTCATAATTTCTTTTTATTCGATAATGTCTTCAATTAATGAGGTATCCTCTTAATGAAATTAATATATTTGTTATTTCATTAATTCCCTTGAATTAAAAATTAATATGTTTATTATTATATTAATTTACGTGAATAAAATTAGCAAAACCGCTAAATAGGCATTTTCTGATATAGATATATTTCAAAATTTTATACGATATAGTTTTAGTCTTTGCTGAAAATATTTTCTCAAACACAGTTTTACAAAGGAACTTGAAATTTATCTTAGTAATAAAGCGTATTAACCTGCACATATCTCAATAGGTAACACTTAAAAATATTCATATCGAAATTTTATGAGGAGCATGTAAAGTATTCAATTTTGTTCTCATTTCCTATACTGTATGGTATTATTTGATAGAACGACTTGTTAAAACTAGTTAAAACTATTCATTTTATAATTTTAAATAATATTATTTTAGATTCTTTGCTGAAAGTATTTTCTCAGAAACTGTTTGGCAAAGAAACCTGAAATGTATCAAAGTAATAAAGAATATTTATCAGCACGTATCTCAATAGTTCACATTTAAAAATATTGATATGGAAATTTTACAGAGGGCAGTTATTCGATTTGTTTTTCGAATTTCATGTAGAACAAAAACAATCTAATAAAATTTTTTTTATACACTTTTATCTAAATTATTTTAGATATATTATTGAAAAGGTGTTTCCTCTTTTTATTACTGAGACTACAGAATTTAAAATTATGAACAAGTAGCGTTACTAGAAGTTTATTTAAATATTACCGGACAACTATAACGTTTATTCAAAATTGTATAATGATGGATGATGATGATGATGTCCATGAGGTGGAATAAATGTTCATGATATTTTCGCATCTGTTTAAGATATAATGGAAAGTGTATTTACATAGTGAAAATTAAATAGATATAAGTTAGCAGTATCATGATGTTAATAGTACGATAGAATACATATAATAATACTTTATTATATACATAGATTTACTCCCTTTTGTTTATACATAGTTATGTTTACACCTTAAAATTACTCTTGACTTGAACAAAAGTAACTTATATAACAAGTTGAACTTTAGTATGAAAAGCTATTACATCCATGTCAATTTTTTTTATCAATATCTAAGACATACGCTCGTTTCTTACAGAATGATAATCAATTATAAGATAATCGATTGAAATAAAAGGTATCATAGATTTCAATCTAAACTGCATCACTTTGGAGGAAATTATGTTTAAATCGGCTTGTAGCTTTTTTAAAACAAACGAATATATTAACAGAATTCAATTAATAGAATATTTACCAATAAACAAAAAGTATTTCGGGAAAGATTCGATCAATAAAAAGCATTGTGCACGCGAATGTATCTGTCACATTGATCTAGTAGTTTATGCGTTCAACTCCAAGAGAAACAAATAAAAAGATAAAATTATAAATTGTTTCTAATCCTATCCTGTTCGGAGACCCCTTGATATAATTTTTTTTAGAATTATTTGGTGTACAAAGTTTCTTCCGAACTATTATAAGTCGCTACAAGTTGACTCGTAATCGTGTTGAACAATTATAAATAACCACAAATAACTTATAATTGTACATACAGTCACTCCCAATCTATTATAAGTTACTAAAAGTGATTTATGATCAAACATACAAAGTCATTGCCGAACAATTATTAGCCACTACAAGTTACTTATAATTATACGTATATAGTCAGTATCAAATGACAATATGTTACTGCAAGTGACTTATGAGCATATTTACCAAGTCACTGCTGAAGTATAAAGTCAATGTCGAACAATTATAATTTGCTAACATTGACTTATAATCCATCCAATATATGAAGTCTTTATCGAACGAATATAAAGTCATTATAAAATGACTTACATGTACAGATTCACTACCTTATGTGTCAATAGGTTTTACCAGATAATACACATCTCCTTTTAATTCCGTACGTTTAAAAGCAAAAATAATTTATACTTGTCCCAAATGATAACATAAGAAATAAATATATATTTAATTGCACACGCTATTGTGATCAATTTTCATATAAAAAAATTCTCGACTTCATTTAGACAGGACAACATAAAAGTTAACAGATGCATTATTTTAATTAAAACCATCAGTATGAACATTTATGTGAAACAATTTTATATTTATTTTTTACTTTAAAAATTATTTAAAATCCCTAAGTTAAAAATTTTGAAATAAACTGTTTTGAATAGTTATAATAAGTCGTTCTAACAAATAATACCACGTAACCCAGAGGTATTATTTGATAGAGCTATTTATTTGGTCTCTCTGAAATTGCCATGCGAATATTTTTAAATGTTTAGTTATGAGACACAGTCAGGTTAATTTGTTGTAACACTATTCCAAATTTCAGTTTTCTACGTCTGACGATTTCTGCAAAAACAGCTGTAAGAAACTCTTATAGAGATTCTGATTTTTTTACCTTTTGAGGTACAGAATTATAAAACTGCACTCGAATAAAAGGTGAATGAATGGACGAATTAAGTCAAGGAAAAATTAAAAGAGGCCGGTACTTTGTTATCTAGATTTGCAAGGTTAAAAAATTATAATGACTTTTCCTTTATGATAAAAACAAGTCTTTCGCATAAATATACGATTTCAACTCAGTGTTAAGTAGTCGTTTAATAAGACAATTTAATGAAATATATTGACATTTTCTTACAGCTGACATAAGAAACGGCATTTATCTGATAAATCAAACTGCAATTACTTGCTCATTTGCATTGATGTATCTTCCTTGCCTATATATTTTTCATGCACCAAGTGACTGACTTTAACGATTAACTTAAAACCAGAATAACTAATAAACAATACATAATCGTTTTGTTTACACCTTTAGGATGTTATAAATAAATAGAATATTCA
Source organism: Druceiella hillmani (assembly GCA_039881145.1). Taxonomy (NCBI): domain Eukaryota; kingdom Metazoa; phylum Arthropoda; class Insecta; order Lepidoptera; family Hepialidae; genus Druceiella; species Druceiella hillmani. The sequence goes on from JAYKKI010000001.1 coordinate 16,824,155, forward strand.
ATACATAATCGTTTTGCTTACACCTTTATTATGTTAAAAATAAATAAAATATTGTTACGAGGAAAAACGAAAAATGTTTTTTCATTTAAAACCTTTTATTTTTTAATTTTCTGAATAATCCCGGTAAAAAAATTATGAAACGCAGATTATAACAATTATTTTTTTTTCTTTTATTTTGAGAGGTATCTTGTGCTTACAAAATGCAATACTAAGTTTTATACAGTTTTTTTCTAATATTATTTTCTAGTAGGTTTCGCAAAAGAGAAAAAGAAACATATTACTTATCAATTGATATTCCTATGTAGTAATAGCTAACATAGTTGCATGTATGTTGGAGCGTATTTAATTTAAGATGGTTTTTATTCCTTGATTTTCATATTTAGTTTATTTCTTTAGACGTCTTAAGGATTTTTTGAATAATACAGTTTTTCTTAAAAAAGAAAGTTAATTAAACTAACATTCTTTTCAATATAAGTATAATTTTACTATGATATTTTTAACTATATTTATTTACAGATGCAATTATAAATCTAACGTAAGGTAAAGAAAACATACACAATATATATATTAAAAAAAAAAGAAAAAGAAAAAAAAAAAAATATATATATATATATATATATATATATTTATATATACATATATCATGTCTATATGGTAGACAATCGTATAGCTAATTAGAGCATTTAGCACATAGTTACTATATTAAGATTGTAACTTATGGGCGAGTGCGATTGAAATAGAGACCGTTTATTAAACAAGCATTACTTTGCTAATAATATTTATAATTATTGATAAATAAACGCCAAAGTGTTGTAATGATAAAGACAAATAAAACTTTATTTAAAAAGAATATTAAGATCCGTTATGTTTTTAAACATATCGGCTTATCCACGGAAGTTTATTCAGATTAAACACAGATATAATGATAATATAATGCCGGCGTCGACATTATTCGATAAGCCTTCAAACTTTGTTATAATTATAAACTTATATACCCATAATAAATGTTATAAGCGTTATTAATAGTTTTCAATACGGTTTGTAGACTAATATTTTGTTAGGAAGATTGTCCACGTAAGCCAGATGTAGCATTAAATGTAAACTACAAAATGTAACAAATGTGCCCTAACTATGACTTCCCTAACTTATAAATTCAAGAGAATATTTAACTCGTTTTTGGAAAGCGTAAATGACAGTTTAACGCGTAAAAGTTTAAATTAGTTTAGACAGTCCAAAATCAAAGCAGGGTTGTAACGCCTAAGCTGTAAGCGTTGAAGTAAATTCTCAAGTCAATATTGGCGTTTTAACTTTAGGGTTTTAATAAGACCTTATATCCGCTCCGTTTGTTTTTCGTTAAAATGAAAATTTCCTTTAATAGATTGAATAGGGTGACAGAGAAAATTGTATTATTTATTTATATCGGCAAAACGTAGTTTGGGAAAATTGTGTTATTTGACCAGTTTTATTAAAGAAATTAAAAAAAATTGCTGGAAGTTAGGATAAAAAACGTGTCAAGAGTGGAACTCGCATCACGAGGGTTCCGTACACATTCATAAATATTTATAGTTACATAATATTCCTATTAAACTATTTACGAAATTTTAATTTTTTAGAACGAAAATATGTTGCCTGCTCTATCTTTAACAGTGCACATTCAAAATAAATTATGTGATATAATTACAATTAACGATTCTGCTGTAAGACTTTGCTTCTTGTCTTCATGATTCTAGGTCAACGAGAAGTACCCTATGTTTTTAATTTACTTGTGAGTATCAAAATAATGCGGCATAAATGACCGTATTTTTTGATTGCGTTGACTTAGAAGCTTCATTTTTTTATAGCTCCAAGGAACTGTAGACCTAAGTATTTTGTATTGTAATATCAACTTGATACCTCTACGCCTTCCTGAGAAATACGGTTCTGCCAGACAGACAGACGGACGACGAAGTAATAGGATCACTTCGTTGTCCGTTTAAGGGTTCTTTTTCCTTTTGAGGTACTAAACCCAAAAATATATAAAATGCCGTATTTTTCTTAAGAAAAAAGGAAATGAATTAGCGGTAGAAGAATCATAAAGATGCAGAAAAATCATAAAAATTAACCAGTTTAGATTAATATTTTAATAAAATTAGTATTTATAGACTAATAAATATTAATTATTCCTGCCTTCGGAAATTGTAACTTGGATAGTGAGTACATAAAACATTTTGTTAACAATACTTTTATTTTTATGATACCATGAGTGAATATCGAATATATTTGGCTTTAATTTCGTAGAAATTCATCATTCACAATTAAATGAAACTACGTGACGTAGTATTATTTCTACTGTTTTAAATTTCTTTACCACGACCTAAGTTTCGTTGTATTACAACATCTTCAGGTCGGCTATTAACAAAGATCACATCAAAAGAAATATCTTTGCTAATAGCCCACCTGAAGATGTTGTAATACAACGAAACCTAGGTCGTGGTAAAGAAATTAAAGAAAGCAGTAATAATACTACATCACGTAGTTTCATTTAATTGTGAATCATGAGTGAAATTAAACCGATACAATGTCTGTCTCTTATTAGAATATTGAGGTATTAGGGCATTATATTCCTATCATTTCATTGTAATAATATATCACATATTATCAAAATATTGAAGCGCGCTATGTACAGATATACGACATTCAGAAAATTTAATTATCATTCATATATTCTACTAATGTAGGATAAATATTCAACTTGATAAAAAATTCAATAGGTTTCGCTTGATTTATGGACAAAGCTCGTAGACACTGCGTGGGATAATGCGACAAATTGAATTCCTTCCACGTGGTGGGATGACCCGAATCTTGACCTTTGGTAGTTTGAACACCGAGGCGTGTGCAAAATTGTTGTGTTCGTGTAATACCTCGCTGGTGGGACACGAGAATGTAAATTAGTATGCTCGCATATTGAAGAGTTTATACGTTCAATTTCGAGGGAAAAATAACTGCGTGTACGTGTGACAGACGCATGAGATAATTTGAAATGATTTTCCATTCGATTTTTCTACTAAGAACATTAAACTCGTTTTACAAATAATACTAGATTAAGTACTAAATTTTAGGTAGTTGTTTTTTAATAATATATCAGTGTATTCCCAGTAAAATTAAAACCTTACTATTATCAACTAGACGTATGAAGGCATTATACACCAACTCTTTTATTATACCATGATTTTTAAATATGTAATGTCAACAAAACTTTCAAGCGGGCAATATACAGGCACACAACATTTGAAATAGCTTCATATATACTTCATATATACCACTATTGTTTAATTAACACATTTCTCCTAAATTATGTATATATTTCACTTAATTTTTACATTTCCGTACCAGAAATTAAAACTTAAATTAATGATATGAATTACGTGACAAAAGTGTAGTGTAGCCTAAAAGTAGACGTAATTTTCTTAGGTTTGACTTATTTTAGGCTATTAATATGTTATTATATAGGTAAAGTCTTGATCAAATTTTTTTTGGCCAGTTAATTATTTTTACGTTAGAGAAGGCTTGAATAAAAAACATAAGTTTTTCCTACCCTGAAATGTATAATTATTATCCATATTAATGTTCGGTTAAAAAAAAAAATAATTTTGTATTAAAGTATCACGGTGTTAATGGCACTTATAAAGGAAATACGTATATGTACACACAAACACATACACACACACACACACACACCCACACACACATATATATATATATATATATATAAATATACATATATATATATATATATATATATATATATATATATATACATATATATATGTATAATTTATCTATATATAAAATTAAAAATAAATAATTTTCTCTCTGCATTAACTTTACACGATACTCGTTCCCAAAAAAAATTTAAATTTTTTTATTAAAATTCGTTTAAAACTTTCAAACTTACAAAGTTTCTTTCTCGCTCAAAATATATAAGCTATTTAAAGCTTCACATTGGCAATAAAGATGTATATATACACTATAGCTATTTAAAAATTCACATTGACAATAGAGACGTAGAGTGTTACGGCAAAGGTTAAGCTAATGTCAACATAGGACGTTTTCCTTGTGTGTAAGTTTTCTTTCGTATTTGTTTCTAAATACTGCTGTAAGAACTTATGAAGAATTTTTACAAATAAAAACAAAAAAAATTAGTATCGGGATGTAATCATATGCGCCGCAATGATTTAAATAAGTATTCAATAGTTTTAATTTCTATAGTTACAAGTTTTCAAATTACCTCACTATATAAATTGGTGATAAATACGACTTAGTTCTGAGGTGGTATTGTGACCAGCTGCTATGAGATGTGCAAGAAGTGTTAACTAAGGACACTGTAATGATTTCCATAGAATGGACAATGTTTAAAAGACAATGAAATAAGAAAAAAGCTGTAATAGACGGGTCATCTAATATTTAGAAAAAAAAGGAAAAATATGTCATTATCACAAAAAAGGCTTATCGGAAAATCTATACAGTGCAAGAATTTATGCTATAACGGTTTTGTACGCACTTAGATGCCTACGGCATTCTGTAAAATTGTTTAAAAATAATAAAATTTAATTTCCCATCATTCAAATATATTGCCTAGTATAACTTTCACAGGCGTGATAATACAGTGAATACAAATGAAAAACTGAGAAATTTAAAATCATCACTGTTATTTCTTTACAATTGACCTTTCATGTTGTTTTGCAAATTTTGGTGCACTTCTATGAGATATGCTATATAATATTCTGAGGAAAAAATATTTTTGTTCCTTTCGCGAGATATATACAATTCCAGAACTTAATTTTATTCCTCTAAAATGACCTTGTAAATACTTAAAAATGTTAACCATAAAATACGGGAGTTGACATGATTTATCAATATGCCAAATTCCAAGTTTCTTGGTCAAAAATTTCTGAGAAAATTGGCGATGACGAGCAGAGCATTCCGTTCTTGCTTTTAAGGATTTCAGTTCCGTTTTTCTCTATAAGGGTTCCATTTTTATTTTAGTTGTACGGAATCTTAAAAATGACATAGGAAAAGAAGATATGTACAAGAAAAGTGCCAAATATTATAAAGAAATATTTAAGAAATCGGAAACTTTTACGCAAATATTCTTCACAATTAAATGAAACTACGTGATGTAGTATTATTTCTACTTTCTTTAATTTCTTTACCACGACCTAGGTTTCGTTGTATTACAACATCTTCAGGTAGGCTATGAACAAAGATTAGCAATCTTTGCTAATATCCCACCTGAAGATGTTGTATTTTACAAAATTACAGTAATTTCTACAAAATTGCAGTCAAATATATTCAATATTTGAAAATATTCTTTATAAAAGGATCTAAAAAGTCACTATAAATTGTAATGTGTTACATTACGATGCAATTTATATTTTACTACATTTTCTGTTATCTCCACGTCTTTGAAGAGGGCTGACACTTTCTTTTCAGTGTTGGCATAATCATGTTATAATTTATTTTTACAAATATTATTAGAAAAGATGAATCTTAAATGCCTGTATTCCATAACAAACGCATTTCAATTTTCTTATGAAATACAGACGAATAATAATAGCATGAAAAAATAAAGTAGTATATTACGTGATAATTTGAAATCACTGTGCGTATCTTATTAGAGGTATCATGCTATAAATACACTGAGAGCTAATAAAATAGATTTAGGTAACATGGCAACCGAAAGTTACCTGGCAACTTTGAGGAAACTCGCGTAAAACATAAAAAAAGTTCGCGTCGATGTAAAGAACAAGGGCCTTACAAGTATCCTTTAATTAGGAAAAGTTTTGGAAGTGTTTATAAATTATTTAAGTACATAGGAGATAAACTTGGTTCCTAATGTTGCAAGTTAACACGAGAATCTGTAAGGAAGATTTGTATGAACTTCAGGCATTCTCGCTTGAGTAGCGACATGATTATACACATTGTGTTCTTTTGTTATTTACGTAGTTTAATTCAAGTTTTATGTTGATATTTGCGGCACATAAATTGTTTTTACTGTTGGAAACTTGTGCATTTTGTTAATTAAAAATAGTGTAAGTATCGATTATATATTAAAGGAAATGAAAACAAATTGTAAACACGGTAATTTTTGATCGCCGTCATTACACTTTATTCTCCACTTTCTTACACTTTATTTATTATGAGATCGTAAACTGACAATTCAATCTTTAGAATAGTCGCAAAAGTTATAAAATCAGTCATAATTTCATGGAGGAGCAAAGTTGATGCGTATTGGTTCAGTTCATTTAACTCTAGATATAGGTATTGCAACACGAAACCGAACCAAGTGATAACTTGAAATAATTAGCGACATAAACCAGTCTAATTTTTTGTATATTTTCATATATCTGTAATATCTTTAGATGTTGTTTCACTATACCCGTAATGGTTTAAAATTATAAATCAACAATCTGCCAAAATTCCTTTTCTTTTACCGTTACTCACATAATGTAAAAAATATTGTACATGCTATATCCATCTCTATACAATTAGCTACACGATGCGAAAGTTTCATGTCGATCGAATAAGTGGTCTTTATCTTATAAGCGGTATTTAGCGAAAAAAAATAAACAAATAAATAAAACTTTTATCTTGATAAAACTAGTATGATAACGATGTTGGCCATTTTGAGTTATTTCTATTGTATAATCGATATAAAATATAAAAATATATTGCAAAGACTTTTCACATATTAGCCTATTGAACGAAGAATTTGTATCCAAGTGAACGTAGCGAAGAAACATTTTCAATTTATCTATGTATATGTATTTTAAATTATTGTCTTATACGTATAATTACGTCAATTAAGTAATTTACTAATACTTATAAATGGTCCAGTGTTGATTACCGGTCCTAGAAAAATAAAATGTTGGTGATTAATTTATACCATAAAATATAGATTCCCTAGTATATCCAAAATCCAGTATTAAAAAGGGTGAAAGAATAAATATAAATTTACCTTAGTAAATTATTCTTTGCCATGGATTTACCTATTACTCAATTCATATTCATCATCATCATCATATCGATAATTCTCTCACTGGGATGAAGTTTACTATTGAAAATAGTCTTCCACTATATATACCCATAAATATCGATTTTGTATCCAACGACTTCCCGCGATTTTCATCAGGTCATCTGTTCACCTACTACGGAGCCGTTAGAAGCGCTTTATGTTTTTATGATACGTGGCTGTCATTCGAAAACTTTTCTTCTACAACGGTTATAGGTTCTGCGTACTATATAGCCTGCACGTTTCCACTTTAGCTTGCTTATCTTACGAGCTATGTTGGTAACCTTAGGCCTCTTACGGATATACTCATTACGGATCATATTTATAGAGAAACTCAGAACATAACCCTTCCCACCATAAAAAGATACCAAGTTACTCTCTGAGTACTGTACAAGAAAACTATGTGTCATAAATATCAATTTTAAACTTGATTTAAACAACAGAAGAAACAAAGAAACAATCTTTATAGACAATTAAATGAAATTAAGTAATGTTTAATTTATACTTTCTAATACTATATCTATGTTAATATTTCTACTTTCTTTAAGTTCTTTACCACGACCTAGGTTTCGTTGTATTACAACATTTTCAGGTGGGCTATTAGCAAAGAACTTAAAGAAAGTAGAAATAATACTACATCACGTAGTTTCATTTAATTGTCAATAATGAATTTCTACAAAATTAACGCCAAATACATTCAATAACAATCTTTATAATTATGTCGCTATCAAGCAAGTGTCTCAGGGTCATACAAATATTTCTTAAAGACACTCGTACTAATTTGTAACATTAGAAATCAAGTTTATTTCCTACGTACTCAAATAATTCAACAAACGACAATTATTTCTTCGTATAATTATAATTGTTCATATGACAAGATCCAAGAGGATCTTGTCATGTGAACAATTATATGACAAGATCCAAGAGGATCAAGACTAAAGACAATGATTTCATCATCCGTAACAATGGAATCCAAATCTTCTTTCTATCGACCTTCAAAGAGGGATTAAAATTGAGTACAGCACGTCATACGTTCTTCTTTCTAGACAGCGGAAAGAACTTTGATTACCCACCTTACACTAATTTTATTTTGGTTACTATTGTTTCTGAAAGACCAGTTATTGCTACTATTTTTTTTTTGTTTTTAGACGTATAAGTTTCAGTACTGTTTCCTTTACTAATTCAATATTTTTTTCCTTGATGGTTTTAGACGGTAGTCGTCAACGTGGTTCATCTTTGATTTATTCTCTTCCTAAACAAAACAATTATTTTCTAGTAGAATATGAAAGACAAGAGTGCCTGGAAATAACATTCAAACGTTGCTTAATGTCTGACGGTGTCTTCCCTTCCTTTTTTAAAAATTTGTTCATAACCCAACTCGATTTTATGCATTTCGTTTTTAAGTCGACAATTTCAATGTATTAACGTATCTTGACATCGAAAAGATTGTTTGCAAAGTTTTTTTGTGGATAAATATAGAATATATCGCTAATAAAATGACATTAAAAATTTGTGTCAGCCATTAATCTGAAGTGAGTAGGCTGGAAACATTTGGACCTTATGGTTACAAACATGCATCTCAAGGAAGATTACGGATCATATTCATCGCGTTACATGGTACAAATTCTTGGAATAAAATAATGATACAAATTATAACAGGAATCGCGAAACATTGTTCAAAAGCTACAATTTGTATATGTTAAATTGCAACAAAAAAAAAACAAAAATAAATGTATTGCCCACATTTGATTGTGTACGTGCATGCTTTAAAATGTCATTAATATCCGTTTCGATTATCGATTGTCGACAAATTTAATTTTTCCCAAAATATTAATCATCAACATTTAGAAATGTAATTTCTCTTTGACAGGACTGATTTAACTAGAAATTAATTAAAATAAAACATAAACAAAAATATGTAAAGCTTTACAAATAGTATTAAATGATTTTTTATCAAACGTAAGTGGCGTACTACTTATTTACGTTTGAGAACGTAAAAAAAAATCAAAACAATTGTTGGAAAAGAAATCAAATCTCATATGAGTTGAAAAACCCGAATACACTTTTTCTAATATTACATTTAATTCAACAGAATAATGTTATGTCGGTAATTTAATATGTCTCAAAATATTTACATCATTAGGATCAAATATTTTTTAATAAGTATTTTAAGCGTGTTTAGTAACAAAGTTAGGAAGCTTAAATAACAAGATTGCAAATAGTTACAAAAAATATTGATATTTCTTGATTTAATGTACAGTAATAATTTAGGTATAATAAGTACGCAAAAAAGAGATACTTCAAATTATAGTATATATATATATATATATATATATATATATATGTATGTATGTATATATATTCTACTGAAATTGTATTTTTCGTATTTATTATAAATTGTTCGCTTTATGTCAAATTCGACTACAATCGTTGTGTCAGTAATTCTTATATTAATTAAGTTAACATTTTAAAATTTTGCTATTTTCAAAATGAAAGCTATGCCATGAGATATTTCAACAAAGACGTTAGAAGATTAGGACCCGACACATTACATGCTTACGGCGAAAAATGCTTCAATAATTTTAAAAAATCATTTCATTTCTTTTGTCTTTAGCTTTTATACTATTGAAATGAACGACTAAATAGACTGAACGAGAAGGATTTTTGCTTTTCCGACCCTGGTTATTAACGTAAAAAGGGTAGAAAAAATTAGAATTTACCTATTTTACTGGAGAGGCATTTCGAAAGCAAATTATTACCGTGTTTACTCTGCACCCTGTTTTAATAAAACATCCCTTAAACTTTACAAACTAAAAGCAATACTGGCGGATTCAAATTAATGATAAGGGGCAGGTGGTCGCCCAATGCTTGTTCCTCTTTGATGAAGACCGTCATCAATCACCGAGCTCTTATGCTTAATTATGCGCTTCATACCACCAGAGAAACTAAAAATTAGTTCTTATTTATTGTTTATTAATACTGCTCTATAACGTTATAACAGTAGTATTTATTTATTGAAATTAATTTTATGACAATATAATATCATACGTTATATACTATGGAATAAATATTCCTGTGCTATAATTAAGTATTTTCTTCATAAGTAATATATTTATGAATTTATTCGATCTCAGAGATGCCAAACAGACTTAATTAATTTGAAGAAATTTGCTTCAGACTGTATTAGCATAAAATATATTATTTAGTCGTTTTCCAATATTTATCAAATCTTGTAAACACAAACTAACTTTGTATGTGTTTCGGCAGGCTCTTGGCCAGTTTTTAAACGTTTTCTTTAAAACAAATCAATCATGATACGTGTAATTTTCATTGTTATATTCACATTTTGTCCTAATATTTAAGGCTAGGCGGATTACGCACCATCCTCTAACTTCTGAAGTTTAGGTCTCACGTGCTTAAAATTTGCACAAATTATGTAAAATTAAATTGAAAAACCTGAGATGAATAAAATATAGGACATATTTCCTGGTGCGGGTGAGGGAGGAGTGGGAATGCGATTAAGGTTCCGGGCTTTTTGTACACGCGATAAGCTATTAGAAAGAACGTTTTGCAGGGAATCGGAAAATAAGTTCGTTGCCCCTACCTTACCCACATTTTTCTTTTATAAAGTACATAATTTTCTTTTGTAAAGTACACAGAAGAAACATCTAAAAAAAGACCAAATTAAGAATATATTTTCGGTTTAACAACAATAAATAAGTTCAATAAAGTTTAATATTTTAAGTCGACCAGGAATCATGTTTTTTTATTTTATCCTCTTAATTATATTAATTAGCATATTTTTCACATGTGTGAAAGATATGCATATTATATATAATTAATATAGTTACATGGTTAGAAATAATTAGGTAAATAAATAGGTCAATAACAATCCTGTTTACTAATAAATAAAATATATTTTATAAGGACGGTCGACGTTACGTTATCGAAGCTTGCAACGGTTTTTCGCCGGCAGTTGAGTACCATTTATTTTCTTTACCTCACAATGTTTATGAAAAGCGCCCATCAAAGCATTGTCAATAAACCTTATCAATATATTGAACATTGCATCCGATTGAGAAGGCTGTCAGCTAAGGTATATATATGATATATTAAAAGACCCGTTGTTTATCTATCTGAGTCCGATATTTCTTAGCCCATATTGTGTTTAGAGAGAGAATTAAATGGACATAATAGAAAATGTATAGACGTATTTTTTATTGTGTTATTTGGGAAATATAACATCAGAATAACAGGTAATAGATTATAGTCGTCTTTACGTGCGATATTTCATAAAATACCAGTTGTTTATCTATTTGAGTCCAATATGTCTTAGTGTATATTGTATTTAGAGAGAGAATTAGAAGGAAGGTCATATTGGAAAATATATAGACATATTTTAGCTAAAATTAAAAGAAAGTGACAAAAATGTATTTATATATTAATTAATATCTAATGTAAGTAGCGTGAAGCCTTAAAAAGGGAAGTTAATCAATTTATTAAAATAATCAAAAAGTTGATTTGATCTGAAGACATTTAAATATGTTCGATAACACAACTAACTTTATTAACACAGGTTCAAATTATGTAGACAATAACGATTTTTATCTCTATGTTTAATTCATAAAAACAAATTATTTTTCATAATCATTCACTATCCTAAGTGCGAACAGTAACAAAACTGAAGTTTTGAAAGTTAATTAGTTAAATATATCTAAATTGCAAATTAGTCTGAGTTCGCAAAATAAAATTCCACGAAAAGGCAATGCCGCCAAAATTTGATGTCTGTAGTTATCATTGACAATAATATATTTTTTATTTGCTCATTTGCACTAAGAAGAGTTTTTAAATATCAGACGCGGTTTTAGTCACTATAGACATAGTGACTAAAACCGCGTCTGATCAATGTATTGAGCAATGTATTGATTGATTAAATTATTTTTTAAGAATTATCTAACTAACCGAAATCGGATATTTTTGGAAATAAAATCAATATCAACAACTTTTTCGTTGTTGTCTTTCATCCACGTTCGTTTTTTGAAGACAGAATTTAACACAAACAATTTTTATCCTAACTTCTTTCTTAGTACCTCTTTCATTCTTGAAACGAATAAAAAAGATGAACACTTCCTTTTCCTGCTAAAGTTTTTAATAAAATCTATACCACAAAGAAAAAAATTAAATTTGTTTGTTGTATTGAAAGGACACTTTGAGAGCAAATTTTTCCTGTGTTTACCGTGCACACTGTTTTCGTAAAACATCTATTAAACTTTATCAATCAATATAAAAAAGGGAAGGTCCAAATTGCGAGTAATTATAAGAGGCAAGTGGTCCCCGACTACCTATTTTCTTTTGATGAAGGATATAATCAATCATCGGGCCCTTAGATATAATTATATCACAATTTGCACAATCAAGAAAACCAAAAAAACATAACATGAGAACTTAATTGAAAATTAATATTATGACAATGAAAAAATGTATTACCTATAGAGATCGTCTAGGATGCCACTGGGGCCATATGATCGGTGGGTCAAAGACCGACTTATTCTAATCTCAGAACATTGCACAACCAGTTATCGGAGTAGTGTCAAGTTTGCTGCAACTAAAATTTGGAATGACCTCTCTCCGCCCCTGAAAACCGCTTGATCCATGACTACTTTTAAAAAATCAAGTAAGTTTTTTTTGACCTGGGTCAAAAATGCTGTAGGAATAAACGAAAAATATCAGCACTTCGAAATTATTTGATTTAAATTGTATTTATTATTAGTATCTTTTTTCTCTTGCTTTTCGAATTTAGGTTTTTACTTCTTTGTGCTATGTCTCTTCCATACGTAATAACGTGTATGTAGTTGTGTGTCTGTGTATAATACTTTTATTAAAAATAATTATTAATATCTATTGTGCATGCGAGTATATATATTTGTATGTGTATATATATATGTATATATATATATATATATATATATATATATATATATATATATATATATATACTTATAGCATAATTGCACAAGCCGAGCTAGTTACCGTTTGTGGATAAAATATTGAAAAATTTAAAGTTAAGACCTGTAACTTAACTTTTAATTTTTATTTTATCATTAGCTATAAGAAAATTTCTGTGCATGTCTATTACTTTACCTGTTATATATTGTATCCACAAATAAATTATATAATTATTATGATGGCAAAGGAATGAACTTTCGGTGATACTGCTGTCATTTTATCGTATTATGTTCGGATGCGTATGGTAATCAATCGAAGTTATTCATAATTTCTTAATATTTTGTACAAGAGTATTTTAATAATTCATGAAAAAAATACGGTATTTATTTATTCAAAAATCATCCCTCATATACATTTGTAACATAACCTATGTTACGCCGTAGCTATGTTCTCCATCTAATAGAATTAATAAATATATACAAATCAGAATGTGTCAGCATTAAAAATATGTGGCCTTTATTGGTGTTTTATTTTTTTGTTACAATAAATGTAACTTTTATTTTTTTGTCCAATTTTTCGAATTTATATTTCTCATCGTTATATTACTATTTTTCTATTTGTGTTTCATATTTTTTTGATATATTTTATTTAGAAATTAATTAAAAAAAATAAAACCAATTGCTAAAACAAATGAGTTCATCAACATAATTAACGTGAAATTGCTACATGTACTGAGTTAAAATTTGGTTAATAAATTTTAAATATTAAAATACTCAAGACATTGCACATGAAACCTTTTTTGTAAAAGTCATTTGTATCAAAAAACAATTTATTTGCAAAGAAACGCATTTCCATTAATTTTAGACATTCGCACTATAAGCAAGAATTATCTTTTACTTTACAAAATAATAGAAAATGTTTATATTTAAGACTTTTATTGAAACAATAAATATTAATTACTTCATTAATTTTATCGGTTCCTTGTTCCATTTGTCACATCCTCGTATTGTATCATCACCATCTATCTTATTTCACCTCAGGGCCTCTTTAATGCACATGTTATTGGAGGTAATGCCCATAATTATGAGCATTTCTCGCACCAATCTGGGGCACCACTGGTCTGTGGTATTTTATCAATATGTGGCGATCAAAACAACATACCACCGCCGAGACAGTCTTTGTTTCTACAGGTATAGGTCTGTGTACATGATAATTTGTAAATGGATGGTTCGTTTCGTCCACCCTGTCAAATGGGCCATGTCATTGGATAGGAATTTCAAATTGAAATTAAGGTTCTTCTTTTGCTATAAACTGATGCAGTATATCCCATTCTTCTAATTTGAATTTTTTATAACCTAGAATTAAATATTATGGGTTGAAATTTTTTCACTGTCCTATTTTAAGACTTGTCTACCCATGGCGTTGGGTTGCGCTCTGAAAGCTTACTCACCCTGTGTTTTATCAAACATTCCTCTACCCTTTACAAAAAGTTCCTTACTTTCAAAGCAGGAAAACTGGAATCAACGTGATCCTCATAGCAATCAACGCGATCCTGAAATATTCTGGATAAATACATCCAACGATATTTTGATAAACTCCTACCTTTCTTAAACCATAATCCTTCTCTACTTTTATTGTTACCCTTTTTCATCATAATTCATATCAATACTTGTATTCAAAATTTTTATAACTGTGATCTGCTGTGATTATAATTTACTAAGATTATTATTTTTTTTATTTACACCTTATCTTTATTTAGTAAAATATCTTATACGCTAAAATGACGAGTTTTTCAAAACTTATTGTTTCAATTAACTGGAAGAATTATTGTTATGTTCGATTACTATGGTAGTAATATGTCAATAAAAAGCACTATACATTAAAGTTGCTAAATAAACAAATAACAAATAAATATATGTCTTAAATTAAAATTATTCAGTTAACTGCTATTAATAATTTGAATCGATATAGAAAACAACAGAACTTTGTCTATGCCTAGATTCCCACTTGGCCGAATTTTTAAAATCATATTTTGAACTCGTCTCTATTGACAGAATCCAGCAATTGTGTACAACATATATTTCATAACTGATTTTCACAAGAATTTCATTTCTATTTTTGCTTATTTGCCGACACTAATCTAAGTATCATAATCAAGAAGTTATATAAATTTATTAGTCTTTTATTATCCACTCTTAGTAATTAACCCTTAATATATGTTTTGTTTTAGTATTTTTTAAAAATCCATTTGACTTAAATTAAATTTATATAGATTACTTATTTACGCTAATGAAACAGTTTTCTATTTTCTAATCAGTTCCGTCAAATTAATGTATTAACAATTCGTGTAAAAAAATAGGTTTGTCATAGGCAAGACCTACTAATTCATCAAAATAAGATAAGTTAAACGGAAATGTAAAAAATACCATAATAAAGTATCTAATGAGGGTAACGACTTCTTAGTGGCGATGTTATAGGCCTTGCAATAAATTATTTTGCAGTGAATATACATATATATATATATATATATATATATATATATATATACGCATTTCATACCTCGTGGAATGGAGAGTTATGCAATGGAAATTCGGAATGGTTCTTCGTCGACAATTGAAATGTCGTTTATTTTCTTTACCTCACGGTGTTTACGAAACGCTTCCGTCGAAGCGTTATCGACATAACTTATCAGTATATTGAATGTTCGTTATGATCGTAGCATACCATGAAAAGACTGTCAGCTATGGTTCGTGTGCTACATTGAACCATCCTTTGTTGTTTATCTATTTGGGTTGAATATTTGTTAGACCGTGCTACTAATCCATGTGTATTTGTGGTGGGAGTTAGGAGGGAAAACGTAAACGGAAATGGAATAAAGTATTATTAGCATAAGCGGATTTGTAATTTTACTGTGTTATTTGAAAATGTAACAGTATAATTCCAGTCAGTGTATTAATTTTACATTTTACCATGGTCACTTGAGATTTAAGGTAGAATATAGGTCGTAGTATTAAAATTGCATTGTTGTAAGCTAAAGTCAGACCGGATGTATTATTTTCTTATCGTATGCTCCAGTTGGTGTGGCACTTATTATAATATAAACATATTTAACTCAGTTTTATAGTAAGAGTGTTTTCAGAAATCACGTAAAGGGCATTGAATCATGTTTCATCATGTAAGTAAATACATATCATTGAATAAAATGGGAAATGCCCACGAAGTTACAATTGAAGTTTACAAAGTTTTGGCTAGTTTCAGATTTCGTTAATATATACAGAGAGTGCCAAGGTCTACGAAACAGAACAGGGAACTTCATAAAAACAAACTTTTCGTATCAAGATGAAAAAAAAACTAGAACAAATTGATGAACACATAAAAAGTCGTAAACTCTACACTTAGCCAATAAAGTAGAAATTACAAAAAAGTGAACTTACAAACAGACACTGTTTCGTGTAAAACTTTTGAACTTGGTTACTGAAGAAGGTTAAGTGGGAAGTTTATATTCGTGGAGTGAAAAAACAACGCAAAAAGACGATCGTCTCTATCTGGATTGAACGATGCTCTTATAAAGGCGGCGAAATAAGCGAATTAATACATATTGAATGGTGAGATTCGGTACCTACAGAAAACATCTGTGGAAAATAGTTTATATGAGAAAATTTATTATCACAATTATACAATAAAAATTGGTATTTTAAAATATATAACACTGGTCGCTTATCTTATCTAAGGTAAGATGGCATGAAGGTAAGTCATAAGGGATGAGAAATGTGCTAAAGTAATAGGAATATCATTATTATTGAGGGAAAGCACAATTTTCCTAAGTGAATTTTCTGCAATGTTTGTCGGAGGGATTTCACATACAAGTGGAGTAAATTCAATCTTTTATTTTAATCCAAAATACATTAATTTCACAGTTTCGGTAAGTGCGTATCACTAAAAATTATTGTATATTTTACTTTCCCGTAGTATAATTTCGAATTTCCACATGAATAGTTTATTAATTTATATATAATAAGATCATTAATCGGAATGTATATAAAAATATAGTAATGAAAAGAAAAAACCTGTCAAGAGCGCGTGTGCGTAGTAGATATATGTAGAAACGAATAAATAGTATATATTTATATATATGTATATGTATATATATATATATATATCTTTTATTTTAATGCAAAATATATTAATTTCACAGTTTCGGTAAGTGCATATCACTAAAAATTATTGTATATTTTACTCTCCCGTAGTGTAATTTCGAATTTCCACATGAATAGTTTATTAATTTATATACAATAAGATCACTAATCGGAATGTATATAAAAACATAGTAATGAAAAGAAAAAACCTGTCAAGAGCGCGTGTGCGTAGTAGATATATGTAGAAACGAATAAATAGTATATATTTATATATGTATATATATATATATATATATATATATATATATATATATATATATATATATATATTCGCATCTTATAAACATTTAAACGATATAGTATGTTTATTAAACTATTTACAAAAATATT
Source organism: Druceiella hillmani (assembly GCA_039881145.1). Taxonomy (NCBI): domain Eukaryota; kingdom Metazoa; phylum Arthropoda; class Insecta; order Lepidoptera; family Hepialidae; genus Druceiella; species Druceiella hillmani. Next base: position 16,841,678 of record JAYKKI010000001.1, read on the forward strand.
AATTTTTACAGCGTAAATATATAACAACATATTATATGCTATATCCATCATATGAGTAAAAACATCGTGTACATTTCAAAAATTATGAGATCTAGGATAATCTTTGTAGTTTTCCTCTTTCAGTCAGATTTTACTGGCCCCATTATTTTAATGATTTTTAGCTCGGTAGTTTCGAAAATAATACATACTATGTTTTTGCAATTTATATGTATATGCAATTTATGAAAAAAATATTATTGTATTCTTTGTATCAAGTCTTTTCAAATTATGGTCCAAATGATATATTCCTATATATATAATAAGAAAAAACTAATTTTTAAGACATTTATTTAACCCCTCCTTAATTTTTATACGAATATTTAAAAAATTGTATACTTTTTAAAAAGATATGGGTTAGTAAACTATATTACTATGCTAACTTTCAAGTTTCCACCACGCGCGTTTTTTGAGAAAATCAACTTTGGAAATAGAAAAATGTAAATGTATTGCCTATAATAGGCATAGATAATTTTTCATAGGTTTAACAATATGGGAAATCTTTAAGAAATTATGACATCTAGAATTATTGCTTCAGTTTTCCTATAACCCTTAAAGGCGATCTAAAAACCTGTATTTTTCTGAATTTAAGTCGATTAGTTTAGAAAATAAGAGGGAACACATTTTTTACCTATAAAAATGTGTTTCCCCTTGTAACTTTGTAACTTGCTTTTTCAAGTAACATCCCGCTCTATATATGGAATTAAAAAAAAAATTTGTGCATAATTTGCCCTTTCTAAAATTGGAGAAATGAATATTTTTGAGGTTCGACTTGCGATTGAGATATATTTTATTACTGTGCCAAATTTTAATTTTCCAAGTCAAACAGTTTCTTTTTAAAACGGCAGTGTTTGAGTTTTGGCTATTGCGGTGTATACAAGTAAGAGAAAAACAGCTGTGATGGATATACAGAGACTGTCTGTATATCCATAACCTGAGGGATCTTTTACAGTACGGAACCTCGAAAATGAGAATGCATACAAAAATATTGTAATAAAATTGACACCATCCAAACTAGTAACTACAAATCAGCATCATAATCGTATTTCTGAAGTGGCTAACGGAGAAGAAAAATTGTCAAAATACGGCATTGCCAAATTACTGCGTTGAACAACGTGAGTGCACAAAACTGGTTAACATTGTAGGATATCTGCGCGCATAAAATATAGGTGAAATAAACTACTTCGTCGTTCTCTCAGTAACAGATCGAAGCTTAGAGCATAAATAAATTCAAGATCAAGGGATCTTCAAAGTAACGATTTTACAATTTAAAAAAATATGAAATCATATGCAATACCAGTTGGAAATGAAGAGTATTACTTTCGACCATGTCCATTACAAAATTTAATTCAAATAAATAAGGATAGTAATAGTAACGTTTGTGATAGAGTTTTATTTACACACAGAGTTAGACAGTCCCAAAACATTCGACGTCATGAAAGTCACGGGAATGGCATGTCACATATCGTAATAGCTCTATTGACAGATTTTGTTTATGTGGTCGTCAAAAGTGAGGTGATCGTCCATTAAATCACTGAAATCCCGTAGGTATGAAACCTTTCAAGCCTAGTTCCCTCTAGTTAATATCTGTGTAAAAAATGGGACATATGATATGTGTTGTCACTGGATATTTGTTCACATTTAAAATTTAGCTTATTGATCAGACACTATTGGAATACTAAGTTAATATTACGATGGAACAAATCACTACCCAAGTTGTTGGTTAACATCCAAGTGGAGTTTCAAATCATGGGCAAATAAAAGACAACGAGCTATGTGGACAACAGGGGGTAAATCATTTACACGTAATACAATTTACCGGGTTACCTATATCAGTTTTATTTTTGCAGTTTATATGGATTCCTTTTCTTTGCTACTTATTTTTTTTAATAAAAAACCCAAACCTCTATATCACTAATGTGTCATTCCGTTTGTCTGTCCAAAATAACTGTTTTTTCATAAACCGTTTGACATAGAAACTTAAACTTTAGCACGGTGTTAAAGCTTTGTAATTAATATTAAGAATTATTTATATAAACATTATTGAAGGTAACACATCAAACACTTTTTTTTCCAATTTTCCGGATCGTGTGGTGTATCAATTTCTCTATTATCAAATTACAGAAATATATCAAATATATCTTTATTTTCTGATGTAAAATAGGTAATAAATGTTATTTGCTATGGTCTCAAAACCTGTGACGAATACATATTGAATCTCATAAAAACTATAAGAATATTTTCTATTTGTAAACTAAATTAAAAATGGTCAATTCAGAAACATTTTACGTCTGTTAACCTATTGGTGTAAAAATAAAAATGCTTAAAATATTTTTGATATTTATTTTGATAAGGATATATATCTAGGAAAACTTTCTTATTTTTGTTGATTTTATAATGAAACAAAACTTTTATTAATTACTATGTTTTATTCATGAAAAATATTTGCTTTATCAGAATTTTCTGCAGACCTTTTTAGTACTTAACATTCCCTCTTACATAGTATTCTTTTTTTACAGAAATGCTTTAAATATACATAATTTTATGCACTGAAACAGAAGTATAAATAATAACCACGTCCTTTATCACAATTTATGAAAATATTAACAGTAAATATTGAATATTCAAAACCAGATACTGGTAACTCGATTTAAACTTTTATAAATATAACTTATGATGTCAGTACAGAAACCTTGTATTGATTGTAACAGCGATCGCTTTAAATAACTGCGACTGGTATTTAACTGTAACTGCGATTTAATACAGAACGATATAAAAAGATGCCGATGATCGGTCGTAATCAATCATTGCGAGTAGTTTAACATGGCTAATATCTGAGATTTCGATGGTTGTATAAACCCATCAACGATTTTTCCTTATTTCCTGATAGGTTTCTACAACCATCGAAATCTTTGATATTTGCGTTTTTAATGAACTGCGCAATGGGAGTAAATTGGGTTATCGCATTAAAAATTAAATAAGAATACTATATTTTTTCTTCATCATCGTAAAAAAAATAATGTAAAAGAACAGCTCAAATTTGATTTCTAAGTTTATCCACGATTTTTACTTGTTTTGTATCACAATCTCTTAGCTATTTACATAACTTACATTATCCAGTTGATCGGAAGACATTATCTTACAAAAAAAAATTCATCGAAGGGGTATTTGAATTAAAAAGTTAGTAAACCTACACAAATAATGAAATTAATGAAGGAAGATATGTATTCAAATGACTTGTTAATGGATACTATTTATAGAAGTTACTTGTTGTTTTTGTGAAGAGTTTAATTGAGTTTCGAGGATTAACATATTAAATTATGCTCTGAAACATCTAGAAAGACTAACAAAGAAAAGTCAAGTATTATGAACTCTTTGTTTTTATTCTTTTGTTTAGAGGATTCATTTAACTTTTTAAACTTAAGAGTTATTTGTTGAGCAAGCGTCGTTCCGTAATAATTGAAATACCATTTTAATTCCAACTCTTTTAGTTTAATATTGAGGTGTTTTCGTAGTTTCTTTTTAAGAATTGTACCACTTATTTGTTAAGTAGTTTTTGTGGTTGAAAATAGTCGTATCTATACAATAGGTGTCCACCACGTATATACATTGAAGTTTAACAACTTTTTTCATTGAATACGAAATTGTAAACGCAGCATTATCGAACTTTATCGTAAAAATCGTCTTTCTCAAGATGAGTAAGAAACATTAACCTAAGGATACCTTTAAAGTACGCAACTTTACAACTATATCATATGTAATTTTACACATTAATATGTACGTAACGTAATATCGCATATTTCTCAAATCATATCTTTGTTCACATGCGCTTGTTTTCAAATATTTAACGTTTTTGTGTTTTATATCACTATTATGCGAAATAAAGAATTTAATATTATATAACAGGAGGAATCAAGGTTAAACCATTACAACCTCATCAACTCGCCAAGTCGGCATTCCAAGGTTTTTGTCGAATAAATGTTATTGGAAAGTGTTGGTTCTAAAGGTTCACGGGGTTGTTACTTGAGCCAATGATAATTTCCAAACAACACAGTTAAAATTTTAACTGTTACATTTTAAATCTATTTAGAAAGGAAATGCGAGCAAAAGCTAGTCAATTTATATTCAAAGACATGATATTAGGGTTTTCGGTGCACACGTAATTCACTTCTAAACAAGATCGATCTCGACTGGACTGAACGGCCCAGTATAGATTTTATTCGATTTATTTTCTCAAAAGGGAGTTTAATACTACGATGGCGTGAAATGCAATAATGTAATCTATATTAAATTTATCGAAGTCACAGAAAAATGCTAAAAATAGTTTTAAGCTCACGAACTTTTAATTTCATTTTCAATTTTATTGTCGATTTCAGTTATCAAATAATAGATCATGGACCGTTGTATGATCAACGTTTTATGTAATGTTGATATATAAAAATATCTTTTAGACAGGTGTGACTAAGTTACACTGAAGCTATATTAAATTTATCGAAGCCGCAGAAAAATCCTAAAAAAAGCTTTAAGCTCACGAACTTTTAATTTCATTTTCAATTTTATTGTCGATTTCAGTTATCAAATAATAGATCATGGACCGTTGTATGTCAAACTTTTTATGTAATGTTGATATATAAAAATGACTTTTAGACAGGTGTGACTAAGTTATACTGAAGCTGTATTTACTGTACTGAAGAGACGTATCGAGTGTACCGAAGAGATGTATTAGTAGATATAGCTTCATGTATTACTCGCTGTTGTGAATGGAAAAATCACTTATATATATATATATATATATATATATATATATATATATATATATATAAATACATATATATATATATATATATATATATATATATATATATATATATATATATATATTAAAATATACGTAGTATACCTATTAAACTATTTATTAGTATTCATGTTACTTTTCAGCACGTAAATATATAAGTCTATTGCCTAATTTATTTTTCATAGATATAATAAATATACATTTTAAATTAGAAATAATTTAGAATAGACACAAATATATTTCATCATTTGGTTGATTTATGTTTTGTACCTGTTTATTATTACTCGTAAAGCAATAGATGTGATAATTTTAGTATTGTGCTACGTATTAGATATTCTATGTGACAAATTTAGTATTGTACTACGTATTAGGTATTGTAAATACGTATTGGATATTAAAAAAGTGGTTTAGTTGTAGAGGGTCTCCATCCTCTCGTAACTCTTGAAAAGAAAGATCACTTAAAGCTTAATTTCCTTAAACTGGTCCTTATATTGAAAAAGTTATCACATCAGAAATATTTTTCGAGACTATTTGATGATATTCTTTACAACGGGTTATAGGAATAAAAAAAACAACTTTACATATAAGGGAGGTAATTTTGTCGACGTCATAAGTACGTAAAATTTTGTTGACGTCATAAATACGCAACATTTTGTCGCCGTCATAAATACGTATAATTTTGTTGACGTCATAAATATCTAATATTTTATTGGCCTCATAAATACGTATAATTTTGTTGACCCCATAAATAAGTATAATTTTGTTGACGCCATAAATACGTACAATTTTGTTGACGCCATAAATACGCATAATTTCGTTGACGTATACGTATAATTTCGTTGACGTATAACCACGCCAAATTTAAGCTTCATAGCATTTCATAGCTTAACAGAAGTACTACTCATCTAATAATCTCGATCGATTGAGTAAAATGGTTGTGACATACAAACGGGTAGACAGACAAACGCGGTTAAACTATATGGTTTTCTAGTTTGAATACGGAACCCTAAAAAATAAATATCTTGCATTAATACTCATAACCTATTTAGTTGGATAACTATCTTTATTCTCATACTATGTATATGTTCTCGTTAACCATCTTATAGTCTTACTATGAAATATTTCATGTATTAAATATATAACAACACGAAACAATTTGGGGTCTCGTGAATATGAGCGTAACGTATTAACTGTCCCTATACACGTGTAGGTTCAAGTTGGGCGCACCTGCGAGCCCGAAGCTCTGTATTGTTCGCTCTCGACCCGCGAGTTCGTGTGCGGACAATCAATCAATCGCAGTCGGTAATAGAATTTCCTCGGAGAAATATCCTTTTTTGCTCCTTGAACAATGAACCAGTGTCAGGCCAAAATTCGACGGCGAACCGCGTCGGCACAATGGGTACTCTAATGGACTTAATCAAATTATATGGCTACATATTATTGCTGGGCTTTTTTATGAAAATATTTATACTATCTACGTGTGTATGTGGGAATGTAATCATATGAATAGAGTGTTATTAAATCTAGGGCAAATAAGAAATATAAAATATCTTACAATAATATTCGGTTGGCAAGTAATAAACTCGCCATTTCCCTTTATCGATATTAGCTCATGTGGCCATACAGAATATGGCCACTTCCCCCCATATGAAATTATGCTTTTATTGCAGCATGAAAGCACGGTGGCAACTTTACCAGATAATATGAAATTAATCTAGAAACTATTTTAATTGTTATAATATATATCCATACGTATATATGTAAATATATATAAATATATATATATATATATATATATATATATATATATATATATATATATGTATATATATATATTACGTATGGATGTATATTTTAATTATTTGTTTATTTATTCTTATTACAAAAATAAAGTGTCTGTTAATGTTTTATATTAAATTTGTAAGTGATAGATCCGATTTATTTTTAATTAGTTATTTCTAAGAATAATATCGACAATAATTATTATAATAATGTCTTGTAAACTACGAGAGTTCCTTGTAGTTAAAAAAATTGCGTGGGTTTCGTGTAAAATTAGGCACATAAAATATTTAAGGGTATATTATCTCTATTTTAAAATATCATATGGTTTTCCACCATATTATACCTTTCTGAGTTAATAAATATTTGGAATTGCCCAAAAATACTTTGGTTTTATTACTCAAACCATTTTCACTATTATATATATATATATATATATATATACATATATATATATATATATATATATATATATATATATATATATATATATATATATATATAGTTGTTTTAGTACATGTTTTTAAATAAAGAATACGAGAAATCTCAAAGCTCAATTACCGCTTTCAACGTAATTAAATTTGAAATAAATCTAGCAACAAAATAAAACCAAAAAATAATAAAAGGTAGAAAACACGGTGAAGTTTAAATAAAACATCAGTTCCTATTTTAATTCGTTTAGAAGTTAGAAGCCGTGACATATAGATGGACAGATGACGGATGGACTGAGAGAATACGTTGCCACAACAGTATAATTATGTTCGAACATTTCACGATATAATTACCTAAAGTGTAGCTACTTTTTTTACCTGTATTATTATTAAACATTTCATATCATGGAAAAGTAATTAAATCAGACTACGGTAATTTATAATTTAGCATATATTTGAAAATTTAATTTCTCGATATACCTGAATATAAATGAAGATATAATTTAAACGAGTTGTAAGTTTTATTTCTCGATATCTTCACCGAAAATGTAGCTACTTTTCTTACCTGTATTATTATTAAAAATTTCATAACATGGAATAGTAATTAAATCAGACTACGGTAATTTATAATTTACCATATATTTGAAAATTTAATTTCTCGATATACCTGAATATAAGTGAAGATATAATTTAAATGAGTTATAAGTTTTCTTTTTAGGCATAATTTAATGCATTTGTTTGCATGTAAAGATTTTGGTTTTAAATATTTGCTTTAAATTTGTTTGCTTCATGACAACTAATATATTATAGTAGAGACAATCTCAGGTTGAGATAATCAAGAAATAGTTTATGTCAACCTGTATGATCATGGCAACAGACATTTAAGCAATAGATTACAGACAATAGACTCATAAAACTTTTAAATCACTGGAAATACTGAATGTTTAATGTCTACGTAAATATAGTTGTTAATTATGAAAAAATCTAACGTTTATTAAATTACTCTAAAGATTTTATAATTGAAGTGTAAGTCGTTTACATTATTAAAATAACGATTTGTTTAACGTCTTTATCCAATTTCTTTCGTAGGAGGAAAATAAGCCAAAAAGTAATTTATTTCAGTCAATTGTTTAAGGGAGCGCATGAAACGAACAAATTAATTTTCCAGTGCTCATTATGTTTGAGACATGTTCCTAATGAGGGTAGATCAATATTTAGTTTCATGCTAACTAAGTTTCGATATGACAGTTCTGTTAAATTTTCATTTATTTATTGCTTACTAAAAAATTAAGACTTAAATAAAATGGACTTATTTTAAAACCATAGTAATTTATTAACCGTTTAAAATGAACTGGATAAGGCTGGTTAATAGTAATTTAGCTTGGGTTTGACATTTAGTCTTTATATCTATAATGAATATAATTATTAATTATTCTTGAGAGTTTTGTAATTAGGTATGGAAACGAGTTTTTTCCGTTAGTGATCATATATGTTTCAGCTTAATATTGAATTACGAGACTCATGAAATTTATTAAGAATTTTCTATTTCACAGTGAAATATAACTTTGATAATTTTCGCAAAGTAATTATGGATTCATAGCATGTTTGGCCACGAGATACGTACTTAGGAACGTTATGAATAAATTAAATAATTTGTGTTATTTGTAATGTCTCGACTATCAGGGTGACCCCGATGCCTCTCCTGACATTTTCATTAGGTTAATGAAATGGTAGATTCATGATAGTTTTTCTTCCCTTGAGTCTAATTTGTCCCAACTACTTTTGCGGGATTTGAGTGAAGTAAAATACGTGGTATTAATAATTTAATACCAATATATTATTAGCATTCTACTAACATTTGGTACCGAAATTAATCGCTTACGTTGGTATCATTTAATTTATAACTCAGAAATTGTTGTCTGCCATAAACATTTATTTAGATGCAATTTTTTTGCAATAATATTATTAAAGAAGAAAAAATGAACATTTTTTATTTTTTATTACGTATATAGGCATCGTAAAAAAAATAAAAATAAAAATGATATTAGAGAAGCTGCATAAAAAGAGGAGAATTTGGAGGAAAATACTTCTCAAAAGTAAAAGTGGCCATCATTGAAAATTGCACCTAATCATTTAAGTAAACAGTCCAAGGTAAGAAGAAAATTATAATAGCTTATATTTATGAGTAAGTGCCTGCAATCAATAATCTGAAGCGTCTAATTGACACTAATATATTAAAAATTATATTAAAAATAAAGTAATATAACAAACTGAATGTGCTTGTAAAATGACTACAACACTAGGGAAGTCCTACGATACGTCTATAGTTATTTACCTCTTACGTTTTGTCTTCAGTTCCTTTAGTATCAATTTACAAATAATGTATCAATGAATGGGCAGCATTCATTGATACCTAATTCAAAATACACCCAGCTGACTATTATTAGTAATTTAAATTTACATATTAACTAATTTAGAGCAAAAAGCTTTAAAAGAGCATGTTTTAAATTATTTTAAATTTTTCTTAATAAAATATACTATGGAGTAAAACTCCATTTTAACCTTTTTTGTTCACATTTATATATTTTTAATATTTATATAGTATATTTCACGGCGATGAAAATTGTTTACACAATATTGGTAATCGATTATCAATCTTGAACATACCGACAGAATTTTATCGGTGTAGTCAGAATATTTTAAAAACTTATTCACAATAAAAGACACAAATCGATTCGGTGCAATTTGATTTAAAATAAAGTTTTAAATGTAGAAATTTTACTCAAAGGTTTTTAACGTTTATAAGTCCAATTGTTTAATAAGTACAAAAGACATTAAAAAATTAGATCAGATGGCAATACATTTGGGATGGTTCTAAATTATCAAGAAATAGACCTGGCCTTTAATTGTAAGCAACACTACATGGACCAGAAATTTCGAAAGCTCAAAAATTTTTTCGTTTTGCTTAAAGAACTGCTACGTTTAAATTAGTAATATAAAATTGTTAGTTTGATAAAATGGCCCATCGAAATATTTCAGTGTTCTTTCACTACAAGTCTTCAATTGACAGAGAACTTGACATTAATAAAAGACAAGGACTGTTGCACACTAACTCTTGCAAGTGATGTGCTTTTCTAGAAAAATTAAAAAATATCTATTTTTTAACTTCTAAATTTTAACCAATCCTGGATCTTCTCAAGTGTTCTTATTTATCGGGGTTATTTGAATATATTAAGAATTATAATATTTTTTCTGTTTTTAGTTAAATTTTATTCCCTACTTGTAATTTAAGCTTGAAATGAATCGTATTTTAGTAAGTGGTGCCAACATTTTAATATAAATCAGCCAGCTTTAATACAGATCAGAGATAACCCTGGTATTTGGAGGTAGCGTTGGATTTGAACATTGAATATATGGTCACATATCATCAGTATGATAATTAATTTTTATTAAGGTAATATAGCTATATGTATTCAAATATTCTTTAGGTATTTTCATATAAACATAGTAAGTTAATGGGATTCCACTTCACGGCAAATATGGTCGTTCGTCTGTCCTTTCTCAAATTGGCATACACTAGAGTGGCATTATAATTAAAATAAAGAATCTAAAAGAATATTAGATTCTGGCTTTTCGACTTATGTATGTCTGGTAGCAGAATACTCAGCAGAGTGAAAGTAGGATCAAACAACGCTACGCTATTAACAATTTAATTTTATTTGAGTGGTATCTTATGTGAACATATGCAATAAAATGGCGATGGATGAATGACAAGACTTTACTATTGAATTTATATTTCATAATTATTTCATAGCTACGAAATATTTTAGCTTCCGAAGATGTTAAATAAAAAAATAAAATATTTATATATTTTTTCATTCAAGCTCCAAAAAAGATACCTAAAAATATGGCCATATTACCCTGAATTACCCCATTTATTACATATCTACAACGTACTTAACACAAAGTAGCAATGTTGCTGCACCGTGCAATCCTCGCTATGTGATGCACTAGTGGGTATTCTACAATACTGAATTTCAAAATATTCAAAGCAACTTTTAGCATAATGTGCAATTTAAATAAAATACGATACACAGCAAGGGTATTGAATTGGTGTCCACATTGTTGTGGAATAAATGAAAGATTTATTATAGTAGTAGCAACATTGTGAGCGAATCGTAATTCTTCGTAGCTATAAGAATGACTTGCTTTCTTTTATTTATTGCTCCTAAGTTAAATAATAACTGTTATAAAAGTCGATTATTCGGGCAATATGATCGTGATATAAATTTTGTTTTCTAGAGTTTTAGAAATTATATTTCACGGAATGTATATTTATTACTTTTTATTTAATTTTGTTATAATATTTAATATCATTAATAAGGTATATGTTATAACTTAATTTCGATGTTTAACTTTAATGTTCAATTTATTATTCGCAAATTTAAAAACCTATGTAATTTTTTTTTTAAATTTGACTATTAAGTTACAGTTATAAAATATCCATGAGTTGTTTCACGCATTGGGAAAGTTTAAAAATTTATAAACACTAGTTTATATTCCAGTCAATCCTTATTTACCATATGATGTACTACTATTTTGCGTAACTAAACTAAAATTAGTATTTATTATAATATTTTGTTGCACAAAACATTCTCTTTAATGATTAAAAGGAAAAAAATATTTAAAATTGAAAAAAATGAAGTTCATGATTTTATTTTTATATATTAATTAAGAAAAAAAGGAATATGTACCTTTGAAAACTGATAACTTAATGACAATGAGGCAACTCTGCTTCTGGACTGATTTTAATCATCCAGCCTCAATATCACATTTTAAAAAATAACTGAAATATTTAATTTTAAATTGCGACCGTTCATTAAATGTACATTTTACAAGAGACTATTATACTTTTAAACATATAAAACTATTAACTACACATACTAGTTTACTAATTTTTATTTAGCGGTCATTTAATGACATAACTTTTTAAGTTTCTGCTTAATCATGTCACAATTATTAAACCAATCGTATTACAACTTTGTTCATGAATACACTGCTATTGTTTAAATTATAGAATTGTGATTTTTATGTTTCGAGGCTTTACAGCAATACCATTTCACTTTTAACATACTTCACCCGTTTCTTAATAGGTAAAGGGATAAATTGTGACAGATATTATTAAGTAACATAATTTTAATTCTTGTTACTATTTCTCGATTTATGTAAAATGGGAAGCTGACTCGCTACTGATTTATTTACTGATTGTACTAATATATGTTTTACTTCAAATTATATAATATGTAGTGTTTTTATGGTTCCATATTTCAAAATAAAAAATTGAACCCTCATTAGATTACTCACGTGTCCGTTCGCCCTTCCGCCACAGTTGTTTTCTTTAGAAATCGCTTGAAGTAAAAACTTGAAATTCGGCATACTAATAAAATGTATCAACCCACAGCTATCTCAATAGCCATAAAAAAATAATGATTTAGAAATTTTAGGGGAGACAAATTACGTTATAAATTTTTTAAACTCCATTTGTATTACGTTCCATTTGTTATCGTTTGAAGAGGTTGGTTATTAATATCTCAAAAATATTTTTTTTCCAAATTTTATCATATTTTCAGAGAAATACTGAAAAAAACTATTGAAAAAATATGCGCACCACCTTATTTCCGAAACTATATTTTCTGAAAATATAAAATAGTGCAAAATAATATCGGTTTTAGGTTGTAAGACAATTATAGCGGCGATTATTTATAGATGCCAAAATTGTTTAAATATGCATTAAGTTTTTACGCCAGTGAAAAATAAAGTAATTATTGATTATATGATTATATAATCATTTACCTTATTAAAAATTAATGTTTGCAAATAGTTTAAAAGAATTTACCCTTATATGTTTATAAGTACTTAAATGCGTACGGAACCTTCGTAGCATGAGTTCTATTCATGCCTACCAATTTTTTACACACTTTATAAGTTAAACGGTATAAAGTCAGTTTTACTTAGTACAGATATAGTGAGAATACCATATTAGTGACGTATAGAGTCTGTAAGAAGAAAAGAAGAACTTTTTTAATTTGTGTGATGAAATCTCACCAAAAAAAATTATCTAAACATGAGGCCGAATCTGTGATTCCTTGATTACAAAAAATAGTGAGATCTCACGTAGAGCCAAGTCTACAGCGTTCATAATAATTTTGCCAATTTCATTTACGGATCTCCGTAAGTTTTTGTCTGTTAATTGAAAAAACAATGAATTGATTTTGAAATTACGTGGCACGAAACATGATTGCTTTTTATAATATTAAAAACAAATCAGCGCTTCAAGTTTAACACAAATTTCAGTACACAACCTACGCATTGATACACAGAGAACAAACATGCCAAAATCAGATAATGAATTTAAGAGTAGTACAAGAGTAGAAGCAAGAACAATTGCTACATATTCTGCTACGCAATTTTCAACTCAATACATTGTAATTTTACTAAAAGCATAGAGATTTATCGAGATCTGTGAAGAACAGGGTTAGAGTTAACGAGGGCTCTACAGTGTGAGATTTTATAAGTTTTTATAGTCTAAGGTTCACAAGAATTGGGTTCGTTTTTATATGTGTGTTTTTTAATAGGATTTAGTTTTATGTGTCCGGTAAATTTAGATGTCACTTTTGATGATTTAACTAACTTAAGTAATCATTCAAATAAGTTACGAGGAACGTTGATTTTATTGCTATAATTTGAAGTTATACTAACTGCTTAATAATTTCGGTAAATAATAAAATATTTTGGATTATTATCTTCGTATTCGCTTAATTTTTATTACTTTCATTGTCGTGATATTAACGAATAATAATGGCTGATTGAAGCTTTACTTTTTTATTACATATGTTGGTTTAAAAGATTTTAATACCATAGCCCTTTATATATCCTGGAACCTTGCAACCAAGATATTTTCAATATCTGTGACATTTGTTGTTGTATTAGCTCCATAACTACCGCAGATATATTTAGCGGACTCATCTTTTTAAGTAAATAGTTTTTTAAACAAATATGTCTTAGAAAACAAACTTTATTTCAAGAGAAACTATTGTTTTTTAAGACAAATGTCCTAGCTACAAGATTCTTATTCTATCTGTCAATATTCCCTATAATCGTAATTTTAAAAACATGGGGCCTGTACTGATTGGTTGTGGTAAAAAAATATACGCACACACACACACACACATACATATATATATATATATATATATATATATATATATATATGTACAAAATATATACAGAGGGAGCAAACAATAAATTTGTATGGAGGTAAATACATTTAAAAAGTAAAAAGAAACTGACATATCAAATAGAAGAGCTCTTGGAGGATGCAATAATAGAGTCAATTAAATGTAAAAAATAAATAATTGTAGCGACAACAATACATTTGTTTACATTTCAGGAGAAATCGCCTACTTAATTTTTAGAAGGCTATTTATTAATTTCAAAAAATGTTGTATTGAGACCTGATTTTCTTTTTAAATATTGCTAATAGAAGATATTCTCAAAAAAAAAATAAGTGTAATTAATAAAATATGTAAAATTTTATGTTAGAATAAACAAGTATATTTATTGACTTTTAATATTTAAATTGAATACCCTAAATCGTATTTTGATTGACACGATTAGAAAACTTTCGGCCGTCAACGGAATTTTGCTGGTACCGATTGAAAAAGTTTGCGTTGGGGATTAGTCCGGACGGTGGGTTCGAGACGGTTATTTTTTGTATTCACACAGTGTGACCTATTGAATTCCTATTCACATTCGTGTGAAAGGTTTACATAACGTGTAAAAGTATATATGTATTATATTTATTATTTTCAGTGAAATATTAATGCAAGTTAACGGTGAATAGAATTAATTAATTCTGCAGGCTTAATATGTGTATATTTATATATATTGTCATGTACACAGTAGAGTGTAATTTAATCATTTTTATTGTTAAATTGATGGTACTGTTGCTAATATTTACGGCTGGCGTGTTATGTTAGTTATAACGTTGTTCTTTGGAAAAAAATAGGATTGAATCATGTTACTAATGTTTTTAACTGAAATACTATTAACGTTTTTCGTAGTTAACTATCTCAACCCAAGGGTTTTCTAATCGAAGTGTACTCTGACAGTAGTGGGTCAATGTTAATTATAATATGATCATCAAAAATGCATCGAAGCTGCATTTAGTTTTTGAGATCGTTTATTTGAATTATAAGAAATTTACGCGATTGCATAATTTCTTGCAGCAAGTGCGTTTCTCAAGGCGGGAAGTTTTCATTTGCCCTTATTATTACAGTTTTCGGATAGAATAACCAAAACTAGTTTTTATAGTTTCAGATTCTAGCTCAAAAAGTTTAGTGATGTAGAATTATATCAAGTGAATTCTAGTTTTCGTATCATCCTCCGATTCTTATGAATAATTAGATATTAGGTATATTTAAGATATGTAGGTTGAACATGCAAACTATTCATATTCATGTAACCTTATGCATCACATATAGTTACTGTAAAATATAATTTATAAATTGTTATGTGTGTCAACTCTTATCACATTGAATTAAAGGCGTATGTTATTTATGAGTATGTGAAACAAACAATTGTTATAAAATTTTGTTAATAGGTTTTTGTAATGTAATACAAAAAGTTTTACCTTAGTTTTAAAAGGAAAACAGGGTAAACAGTTTTTCTGAAATTTGTAAATTGGATTGTTGTGGAGAAGGATAGATTGGTTTTTGAATGCCCGTATGGGTATGAAACATTGAGTAATTAATTACTTTTCTGTCACGGTATACGTTTAACTTTGCAAAGAGAAGTATTATTTGTTAAATAAATCGTTGATGTAATAATATAGGTAGTTAAAAGATAGATTTTAGTTTATATTATAGATATAGTAATATTCGTTATATAGCTATACTTATATTATTATCGTTTGAAATGATTAAGGTTAAGTTGCTACGAACATAAGATTTGCCAGATTATTTATATATATATATATATATATATATATATATATATATATATATATATATACATATATATATATATATATACATATATATATATATATATATATATATATATAAATAGATTTACCGCTTTAAAATATTATGTGTAAAATAGTTTATTATATTTTAATAACTTTTATTATGCTTGACAAATTTCACTACACCGCACGTAACAAAATTTGTGACCGAACTACAAAGCAATATATATCATTACAACTCACAGAACTTCATTACTCAAACGCAGACTTCATAGCATTAACTAGTATTATTCACAATTATTTAAATTTTTATGCAACTTTTCTAAATTAGAAGGCCGTTTACGGAAACAACACCGATATACAATTGAATGTTCGCGCGTGTGAAGTGAAAGTGAACGCGAATGTAGCGGCGTAGCAGTCGTAGCAAGCACGTGCGGCGCTGGACGGCCGCGCCGAGCGACTGGCGGCGTAGAGAGCGGTGGCTACGCCGGCGCTCACTATGCCCGCTACAGGTGAACGTCTCTCCTCCACCTGCATTTAATGAGCGCGTTTGTGGATTATATTTCTGTTTGTTTAACTGCACTTGACTTGTTCTTTCTTTCTCGTATAATTTATTCAAGAGCTTCTATTAGTCTAGAGGATGTCTAAGATATGTTTCATTTGTATAGTAAGTTGTTTACTGATGGTAAAATTAATTTAAATAGTGCGTTGCTGGTATAGGTTATTGCTAAAATATTACAGTTTAATTTTTTATTTACACTTATGCAATTTGACAATAATAACGTTAACGAAAAATTATTATGAAATGCATAAAAATCTTGTTGCTAATTGAGTTAAATGACTAGAAAATTATTTTTCCACATTGTTAACGAGGAATAGTTGATTTGATGCAGGTTTTAAGCTATAAAGAATAGTTGATTAAAAGCATGTGAATTTTTTATTTAGATGCAAGTTTTAAGCTCTAGAAAAACTTGAGCACTAAATTGAGTTACTCTGCCCCCTCTATATATATATACGAAATGCCTTCGTTGAACAAGTCACAAACTTTGGCAGATCAATGAGCGTTCTATGCTGTAATCTGATCAAAACTTGTCTAACTTGCTAGATACTAACATACCACGAAGCACTGGCCGATGGTGGCATACCAAGTATATTGCCGAATACATCAGTTTGAATGTCAAGATGCTCATCCTCGGCAAGCCGGTACATGGCGTGAAAGGCGAGTCTCTCATAAAGCTACATCGTAAATTGGAGACCATGCTAAGTATGTGGTACCACAAACTATTCCAGGATTCACCCCTTACCGCGGTCGGCTCCCTGGCTGGTCTGTTCTTTAAGAGAACTACCTTGGACTTTTGGGGGTCAAAGTTAAGCTTGTTTTTAGTATCCTAATAATGTATCCTGATCAATGCCTGCTTCTTTACCTCTCTTCAGATCGCTAATCCAATCAACAGTAGCGCATCGTCCGCGTAAGCAATGGTCCCGTATTCACGAAGGGGTACGATGAAGATCCCATTAAACATCACGTTATATAAAATTAGGCCAAGTACTAAGCCTTATGTGTGACCTTTGGAATTAAATTTCTGATTTCAAATATTGTTTTTATATTAGAAAGCTTATATATAGAAAAATATCACAGATTACAAAAATAAAAATATCTCATACACCACAATTTATAGGAGCAAACCAATAATTAAAAATGTGACAGAGGTGGGAGAACATGGCCTAAACGGTAGAAGGTAGAGAGAAGAGGGAGTTGCGGAAATGGAAATAAAACAAAACATTTAGTATATTCTGAGTCACTATAAGGAACTAATTGTGACTTTCAATTAATATAACTTTATGCAGGTGAAACTACGGGGCATAGCTCATTCATATTTAGATATACTTAGTATGTAATTATGTTTACTTGCACTCAATTATAGAAACATTTCAGTATACAATATATACAATCATCATATATATATTAATACGCTAAGGTTAAGATGTTACACTCCCTTTTTAGAAAAAACCTCACAACTAATCCACATAAATAATATATCATTTTATAGATAATTGCTTGCTCTACCGGCATCCACAACTAAAAAATTTATTATTGCTATTGTTTTTGCAAATTAATTAATTATTAAAATTATATACCCAAAACAGCATCTAACGGCTCAACGTCAATATGATTGACGGTCGGTAAAATTTTTGTTTAATTTCAAATCCACTCACGTATAAGTAAAGTGGCGCTTTAGCTCAATGCTTTTGATACTTGCGCCTCTATATGTCAATTTTAGTCAAATATTTGTTTGATCTGTCATCTGAGCTTCATAATGGAATAAATAGTGCGAAGACTTCGCACGGGTCACGCTAGTAATAATTAAGTCAGTAAGCAATCATATATGAAAAGTTTAGAAAATTAAAATTGAGACTTAAATTAAATTTTCTGAAGCAACATGTTTGTACAAAATATCGATCACTTGGAGTGAAAGCTCTTAAAATTTAGCTGATGCGTTTGTATGCGGTTAGTCGTGCCAGTACTGACTGCATTCGATGACGTATAATTTCGTTTTATTTACCGTTATTCAGATAGTTACTTCCTAAAGTGGGTAAGAAAGTTTTAATTTAAAAAAAATTTGTTTAATCATGTTGATAGAAAATATTATTCAAATCGTAACGAACACAGTTTCACATTAAAAAGATAGCTAATCGTTTAAAAAATACTAAAGAGATAAAGAAGGAAAACATAACGTAATTAGTAGCAAGATAAAATAATCTTGTTTCTTACGTTCCGGTAGAAAGGTTGCTGCATTATAAGTTAAGGCAACATTTAATTTATTTTCGGAACTCCTCCTTAATTTTTTTGTAGCCGGTTTTTCCCCGCGAAGGAAATTATATTCTTTTCTATGGTAATTCTTTCCTTTACGTATTTAATGACATTGTATATGATTGAGTGTGAGATGAAAATCATATATAATGTTGTAATCTTATTCACAAATAAAAATTTAAATATCTTCTCTTTCGGAATGGCAGCGAGAAGATATGTTTATGAATATGCAATTCTTAGTAATTTCTAATATTTTTATAGAACTGATGTTTTAATGTTTGCCAATGTTTTAATAAAAATGCTATGGTCCTTTAATATATTTAATGTATTACCGCAGGTTTGAATGTGTGGGACAAGTGGAAAAAAATTTGGCTGCCAGCCATTTTGTACAAAAGATAAACATGCTCATAACAAAAAAATTAAAGACTTTTTTAATTAAATCCTTTTTGCAGAATGAGAGGCTATATTTTCTAAGAAATGTGAAAATATCGAATTTCAACCCAGTTTTGAAATGGATATCGTTACTAATAAAATAACAAAATAAAAGGTAATAAATTATACTTCCTTAACCATGCGTTTGATTATATATTTGATTATTTGTTTGGGAGTGTAATTATTTATGTAACAGTTATATACTAAATATTTCTGTTAGAAATGATTGCGCAATAATAAGAAATTAAAGGGAATCGCTTGATCTTGAGGAGCGATCAAATTATTTTATGAAAAATGCCACCATTTATACAATATTTTACATTAGTAAAACCCTGAAGAAATTCCAAAAAAAAATCTTTCGTTAAAATTATTTGTTGATAAGTTTTCTTTTTAATTCAATCAATTTTCATGAAATCACAGCTGTTTAAAAGTAACCAAAATGTTTTTTAAATTGTGGTTTTTTAATTTTACATAGTAGTTATTTTTGCATTTTCTAGTTTTAATGTTTTTCACCTTGTCTTGTGTAACACATCATCTATATTTTTTGTAGTCTTTTACAGTAATGCAAAAAGGAGAAGTTTCTCAATTCGACTGTATACATTTGTTTTATTTGGATGGGTCCATTACTAGTACGGTTCCACAGAAATTAGTTATAATCTAAGCCTTGAAAAACACTAAGGAATCTCTCAACTCTGAACAGAGCAGGGGCTACTATCGAGCTTAAATGAGACATTCTTAATAGAAATATCATACGACACGACTAAGAAAGACATAAATTTGATTTCTAATACAATCAGCATACAATGATGGTGTCTGAAGGCGGTGACAGGAACTCTTCAGTGATACGGAGTAAACTCATCGAGTTTCCTCTCATTTAACTTGTCTTATCGTAGTAAAAAAGTGAGAAAGTAAATAGTTATAAGTATTACACAGGTACGTAGAAACGAATGAAAATATGTTTTTAAACGGTTTCATTTAACTTCACGTTTTGCATGTTATTGTTGATATAGATCTTGTGATCGATTTTTCAACAACTTCTACTTAACGGATTCTTGTGAAACTCCCACACGGAGTACACAGTCCCTATTACAATATATTGTTAAGATGATTTGAACCTTTGATACTACTAAAATAAAAAATCAATAATTAATTATTGAATAAGTGAAAATTTCGAGAGATTTCGTCACTTTTCGGAGATATGTAGATTTCTAGTTACGAAAATTAGGTTGTCTTAAATATTTTTAATGGGAAAAGTGACACTTTATATCTGCAGTATTTATAATTAATATTAATGGTCTCAATAGAGCACTTTTCTTGTATTTTATACGCTTTTATGGTCACTTATCTTACTTAACGTATATACCGAGTTTGAATGTGAAATAAATGGTAATATACCATTCTACTTCATATTCATACTCAGTCGAAACGTAAAGTAAGATAAGTGGCGTACCCTTTTTTCATATTGTTGACGCATACGTCACGTTAGTCTGTAGACGTAATCTTGACGTACTATCCATATTAAAAAGATGCTCGAGTCGACTCTTACTAAATATGATCTGACTACGTAAAAGTAGCTGGTATATAGAAATATATATAGAATATATATGAAGCTACGCCCAATTGCGTATTCGTGCCTGAAAAAGTGTCTACACGTTACAATCATATGTTTATATAGTTTGATAATACTACTCTTATCAATATACACTTTGCTATAAGCAATTAGTGACTTCAAAACGAAACATGAAAAATAACTTCCCTTAATTTTCCTGTAATCCACTTACTCATTAAAACCAATATAATTTTCTTTAGTGTTTACATGATCATAAGTTCTTAGGTATACTTTAATTGCTCTTGTGTTACAAAATGGACACTAAGACCGTCTTTAAGTGAATTTGAAATTATATAGCCTAGCGTCTGAAAATATTTTATTTTCAATGCTACATTTTTAAAACACAAATTTGAATGTAAGTAATTAAAAGTTTGAAACCAATGCAGTGTTTTCATCTCCTTAAGGCCCTATTTTCCCTGTGGTTTCATTTAATTGTGTAGACGTTACAGATAGTTTCATTTTGTACATGTTTTTCATTTTGAATATTTCATTTCATTTTGTAGACGTTACAGATAATTTCACTTCAGCCGCCTCCTTCCCTCGTCTTCTCGATCGTCTACGTTGTTACGTTAATGATATTTTAATTTTGCAGACAAATGCCTAAATGTTTCTTTAAACTTTCATTTCGTTTAAAAATTCAATACTAGATGTATTGAATTTTTAAATCCCCTTTTTAGATAATATTATCGAAACGTCTTTGAGAATTTTATCTAGGAAATTTAATTTTTTCCTTTAATTCAAATACAATAGCTAACAATATCAGATATATTTAAATTGTAAAATTCTTAATTTATTCTAGCAATTATAATTTTGATAATTTTGATTTTTCGCACAATTCTGGTGTATAGACGGACGTTGCATAAGTATCTGAATACTTTAATCAATAAACACAAATGGCTAATCTTTGTGGTACCCTCATAACTAGTCCTTCTAAACAATTATGCAATGTAAAAAACAATGTATATATATGCTGACACAGACATGTATGTAATTGTATTTTAAAATAATAATCTAGCGTTTTTTCTGATTCGCGAACTGATGCCGAGCGTATAAGATCAGTATAATTGTTATATATATATATATATATATATATATATATATATATATATATAATATATATATATATATATATAGATATATATATATATATATATATAAACACGGGAATAGGTGTCGGACAAAGAAGTTATGTGTAATATTTGTTTGCATTAAAAAAAAAGGGGTGTTTTTTATTTTATTTCAAAGACAATTTATTTCATTATAACCGAAGAATAGCGTCTTTCTTTGTCCGACATCTATTCTTGGACACCGTGTTTACACACATACATACACACACACACACACACATACACACACACACAATATATATTTTCACCAAATAAAGCCACTGCAATCCATAGTACATTATGGGTGATATACCCATAATGTACTACTACTGATTTTGAAATTGTATCACTTTTTTCTGAAATTTAAACATTTTTATACGTCATTAACATATAAATGTATAAACCTTTCTTTTGATATCTTTTATTTCGATAAACATAAGAAATGTGGAAATATTGCATATATACCCTTCTTAGCGTATATTTATTTGTATATATTTACAAAAGAAGGTTATAAATAGAGAATAAGTATCTCAATACTTTAATCAGTAAACAAAAATTGGTAAACTTTATTAAATAATTACAATTTTGTACACAACAATGAAAAAAACTTTTATATAACTTTTATCAATCCTTTCATTCCAGATTATGCAAAAAGTTTGAAGAAACTCACCCTGGAAATGAAATATTTACGGTACGTATAAAATTAATTACAGTTTTTTTTTCATTCCCAAAGGATTAAAAAGCTTTGGATTTGCTTAAAGATAATTTATGCAACGATAAATAAAAGGCAGTCGTGACCTTGGCGACCGATGTAGGCTCCTCGCGAAGGGATATTGACACAATAAGGCGGAGTTCAACAGTTGTGCTCGCTCCCATCACTCGAATTATTCCAGATAAATTCTCAAGGGAATTAAATTGAATTTATTTCATGAAAGTTTTCAACGTGACAACCGTTCGTGTTCAGCTGTTCGGCAAGCGCTCAGTCTCGTATTGGCTTTATCGCCTTTTCGGGAATATTGAGGACTACACGGGGCGTAAAGAAATGCCAAGGATTTCTTAACGGAAACGATTTTACTTTTGTGATATTTTTAACCGAACTCAAATAAAACGAAATTTTCTTTCTTAATTTAGTCCGCATGTTCTTTTTATACGTTGTTGCATAATTTTCTTACGTAAGGGCTGATTTTGACGGAATGTTTTTCTGCAATTTGAGGTAGTTTGAAATATGGGTTGAGAAATATAAAAAAAAATGAAATACAATTTTATGGCATACTTTAACATATTTCCGATGTAAAATTTCTGTCAGTTTCTATCGACATTTTATTGAAAATAATAAAATTTTAACAAAATAGAATACTGTTAATTTGTTTTTTAAATTTTCATCAACCACTCGACTTATTGCATTAAGGTATTTAACATATATATTGTAATGAAATGTGAATTTAAACAAAATTTTATGATCATATATATATATATGTATATATATATATAGGTGGGATATTAGCAAAGATTGTAATATCCCACCTGACGATGTTGTAATATAACGAAATCTAGGTCGTGGTAAAGAAATTAAAGAAAGTAGAAATAATACTACACCATGTACTTTCATTTAATTGTGGATTTTTTAACTATAAACGTATTATCGTAACCGTAAGATACTTGCTTCTAGAATACTAAATAACCTTGTCTTTGTGCTATTTTACCTGAAAGAAAGTTATGGTGATTTGTTCAACTTCTCTTGTTAGATCTAGGAATTACCTTTTTTTATTACGTTGATATCCACATTATATGTAGTAATTATAATTATGTAAAAATCGGAATTTTAATTCTTTCAGAAGGTTTATATTGTATTGCACATAGAAGTAAGTGACAATGAAACAGAGTACACAGTAAAAACTAAACAAAATATAAACGAATTATTTATTCTATGCACAGAACTTGGAATTAAACATAAATAACCTTTACGATGCAAATTTTTTATTTATGACGGATCTATTATATTAAACATGTATTTTGAAATACCACAACTATTGGAACTATAATTCTCAAAAATTTAAATTTAAATTAAAATTTGAAAAATAAAAATGTCAATTTGAAAATCAACAATTGTCAATTCTTTTTTAGGGAGAGTCTTCAACAATAAGGTCTTCAATAAAAGTTGTTAAAATCTTATATGATTTAGTATTTACCTTCTTGGTTAGTTTGCCTTCTGACCCTTATACTAATTAATCTTTGTAACGAATCCGCCATTCTCTATTACGAACGAAAATACATTGTTAAGACTGCAAAAGATGTGTATTGTTTATTATTACTAAGTACATATTTATTACCTATAGGCCCACAAAGACTCTGTAATCTTTACGAATGCCGACAATTCTAAGAATGAATAGATACAGTTTTATTGCTGTTATTGTGTACATTAGTTAATGCGGTTAGGCACACGAGTTTAATAGGTAAAGTTGACAATTAACACATTACCGCTTTCGTATAATCATTTGATCAGGCGTACACTTATCATTTCAAAGAGCAAACATGGCTACAAAGGGAAATATTTTTTGTGTGCATCAAAAAGTAGCTCTAATACATGTGATAGAGCTAGGATAAAAGAGAAGTGATATTGCGAGACGTTTTGGACTTGATACCTCAACTGTGTATACCATTTGGAAGAGCAAGGAGAAGTTAGGAAAGACTTAAATGGAAAGAAGTTCCTGTAAGAAGTTAACAAAGCCGAAATTCAGTGATCTGGTTAGTAAATTATGTTTTATTTGTGTACTCCATAAAGCGAACACTGGATATAACAAAAAAGTAATTACTTGGTGCCTTGAGATTCATTATAGTTTACACTGTATCCCAATAAAACTAACAAAGGGTGGGAATTACCAGTTTCTCTCACATTTTCTTCCATATTATGTGTGGTTGTAGATAATAAGTATGGCAACTCAAGGGAAGTTTCATTATAAAGAGTTTACACTGTATCTCAATAAAACAACCAAAGGGTAGGAATTATCATTTTCCCATACATTTTCTTTCATGTTATAGGTGGTTGTAGATAATAAGTATGTAAACAAAAGGAACGCTTCATTATAAATCTCATTAAAACCACTAAAGGGTAGATGGTCAAAAAAAAGTTTAATCCTCAATTTTTATTTATTTAAAGTTTTTATATAAAATCTTTTTATTTATTGTTGATTTATTTAATTACGCCGGAGCTTGTAAAAGAAATCTAAAGAAAATATACCAAACCTAGGTCTTATTATACGAAATTTTCTTATAAACCATTTGCGTATAATTATTCTCATGATATGTTTAGGAACGCTTGTAACGAATTCAATATTAAAGAAACACTTATTGTATTTATCTTTAAGTTTTGTACAAGATATTGTTTGTTTCAAATATACTAGTATTAATAGAGAAAGGACGCAAAATTAATATCAATAATAAAGTACTTTGAAGTTAATAAATAAAAATTAGAGTAATACAATTTATTAAATATTATTTATATACACCCATATATTTTGAATGTCTAGAAAATTTTGCGGCTCAAATGCCATATTTTATTTGCAAAAATTTTAAGTCTTATATTTTACAATAGTTAGATTATATACTTCTAAAATAGTCCTTCTTCTTTCATCCCTAATTGACTACCGGCGGAGCCATGGTTCAGAATCTCCTTAGCTACTTTCTTCCACATTTAACGATCTTTAGTGACGGTTTTACCTTCTTAGCCAAGGACGTGTTTTGGAAATCTTTATTAATGTGACTAATCCACGTCTTCTTAGGTGTCTTGTTTTGAATTTTTCAAACGGTCGATATTTTCCGTTTGAGAAAGATTAAGCGATTGTCGGCTGATTCTCCTAGTCCACTCGAAACTTCTCGTTCCAGATATGCTTGCATCATAACACTCCGACGATTCATCGAAGACATCAGGTTTTTCCAAGTCTGACTTCGACAACGTCCAAGTTTCAGATCCGTAATGCAGGATAGGAAGGATAAGTACTCATAATAGGCAGAGCTTGGTCTTGAAGTATATTTTACCTCGTTTCAAGACAGACAATTTGACTGAGGCCAGTGCTATTGCTGCTGATCCAACCCTGTTGCCTTTCCCGTTTGTAGCCACAAATTTCTTTTCCTACACTTATGAAACGAGGTATTTGAAATCCTATATTTGCTTTAGTTAGGTTTTTTCTAGGTAGATGATTGCTGTTGAAATGCTTGTATGAATTATTTTGGTCAGATTTGTATTTATCCTCAACCCGTATGACGGCGATGCTGGCAATTCGATAGAGAATGTTCGTTGCTGGAATATTAAAATTGGCAAAAATTGCCCAGTCGTCGGCAAAGATTAGATCGATCAGGAGATTTATGGCATCGTATTGAACTAATCATTCACCGGTAAATACTTTCCGCACAATTATATCAACGACAGTATTGAATTGGAAAGGCGACTCGACGGCACCTTGTCGAACACCGGTTTTAATTGAGTACTCCTCTGAAAGTTCGTTTCGTCTTGGACACTACTTGTTCAACTCTAGTGTCCGAAGATGAAACGAACTTTACGTCGCCTGCATGATGCAGACAAGTTTCGGAGGCAAGTGTTCAGCTCTCATGGCTTTTCATATAGCCAACGAACGAATGTAATTTTATATATCTGAATTTTATAAGTTATGTATCTCAAAATTGGCAATAAAAGATTTTTTTTAGAGTTTATTTATAAAAAAACCTCAATTTGATACCAAAATATACCAAATATGACGAATATTTTACATCAGCAACAGCGGCATTTCCCAGTAATAAAAATCTAACTTTAAATATTTTTGTACTAAGTTATTTTATTAATGGAAACGAATCAAGAGCAAAATTACGGTATTCATGATGAAAAAATTGTTTTGATCACCAATCAATCAGTTTATTACGTCAATGCATATGTATAGAAACATATCCTATTAAGATAAAACCAATTTTATTTAAATCTAAAAACATGGCTTTACAGCGTTACAAATTACAAGTTAAAAAAAAAATGTTCGTTCATTAAGTATTATAAATTTACCTCAAAAAAAACTTGTAAGCATGAATAGAAGTCGGACTTCGAGGGTTCTGTTTGTAGTTAGGTACTTATAAATTGTTAAGAGCACTTATTTTATTTTAATTAAAATGTTCACAAATATTAATTGTTTACCACATAAATATATCACCTGTTTTATTTTCCACAGGCGTAAAAATACGGTACGTATTTAAAACATTATGACATCTATATTTTAGGTTCAGTATTCTCGAAAATGGGGGCAAGGGGGTGTTCATATTAATTTGCATATATATTTAAAGATATAGTACTTTACACTGCGGAAAAATTATTTGTTACCATGATAATTAGCCCTATACCTATCCTACACAGTACATACATATACACACACACACACACACATACACACACACACACACATACACATACACGATCACATACATGCACATTCATATACACACACACGCATATATATCATAAAAATATTACAAACAAGCAAAAATGTAGGTATCAGTTATTCTACTGAACCGACTTTAGAACTTCGGGAATAAAAATTTAATCTCTGTTGAAAAATTCAAAGGAAAAATGTGTCGTCATTTACAGAGCTCATTCATATTATGATCTAACAAATTATAAAAATACCACGCATTTAATAAGGTTCTCTTTTATCTCTGAACTGAATAACATAATTTGCCTCTGACGTAACATTTAATCGTATAAAAATAAACATCTTTTGAACAGAAATTAAATTAAACCTAATATACCTAATTTGCTCTGTGGCGAGTTGAGGATCTAAACTTAATTAACTAACGGAGTTTGAAAGATTTTATCACATTGGTTACAAAGAAGTTGCGTGCTGCGGTTTCCGAATTACGAAAATCTCGTTTTCAAAGGAAACCTTTGCACTTGAAATTAGTTCTGCAACAAAAATCGTAAATTTTACATTCCGACAGTTCACAATTAAATGAAACTACGTGATGTAGTATTATTTCTACTATCTTTAATTTATTTACCACGACCTAGGTTTCGTTGTATTACAACATCTTCAGGTGGGATATTAGCAACGATTGATTCTTTGCTAATATCCCACCTGAAGACGCTGTAATACAACGAAACCTAGGTCGTGGTAAAGAAATTAAAGAAAGTAGAAATAATACTACATCACGTAGTTTCATTTAATTGTGAATAATGAATTTCTACAAAATTAACGCCAAATATATTCAATATTCCAACAATTATTTATAACACGTTGCGAATAACATGGAATATAATAGCATGAATATTGATGTAGCAACCGAAAGCTGTACTAAAGAACGATGTACTAGTTCCTACATCAAGTTACATATAATTAAAACTTTTATTCGACCGTGTTTACCTACATCACAAGTTAAGCTATATGCTCTTGAGTTCAAGAAAACCGAGCATACATAATCAAAACGTTTAAATTAATTTATCACCATTTCTATATATAGTTTAAGATAAACTAATTTAAATTTTACTTATTTTAGTTCCATTTCATAAATGAATAAACTTAGACATAATATGTTCTTAATGCCAGTATGCTGAAGAAAAATAAAAGGATTACTGGAACATGAATATGCTAGAAACGGGATATTTGCATTCAATTATTTAGGAACGGGAAATTCGTCGGCGTATTTATAATTCTTATTACGACCCTGTACTATAAAAGTATTTAGGTACGTATTCATTTAAAAGTTTCATCATTGGAGGGTACAGAATTATTATTAAACCATTTAATTTATTAATCCAGATTGATAGAAATAATTTCGTATTAATGTACTGACTAAATGCCTCTATCCTGAAGTCTTCTAGATTTTAGATGTATGAGATTAAAAAATTAGAAGATTATACGCGCTGCTGAAGTAACTCATATCCCGCGAAGACAACTAGGTCTCATAAATGTTGAGAGATATTTTCGATTTCATTTTAAAACATATCATTATTGAAATTGCACTTGATTAAGTTATATTAATTACACGGGGATATGGCTTTCTTCGGTTCCATGTAATGGGGGAAGAGGGAATAAAAAGAAACATTTTTATTTATTCTTTTAGTTTTTACTGAATTAAATATTTCTTACCTCTTGAAATAAGAACCTTCTTATCACAAATTGTTCAACATTGAAGACTTTAATCGCCATATTAAAAAAAAGATAAGCTCGCGCTAGCTTCGGACTCTATAAAATGAAATTACTTTATTTATTGTTATTTACTTTATTATTTATTACAGTTTTTTAAATCATTATTAACATGGACTACCTAACGCAAAAATATTTAATGACACGTAATATAATAAGTAAAGGGGAACATAGATATTCCCTCGATTATCTCAAATGTGTCTGTATACAACGTTTTGGTTTTCCTACAGCCTGTGCACAGGTATAAAAATACTGTTTTTTTATTCTTATATATTCACTAGCTCGTAGCAATAAGTCCGTCATATGTATCGATTTCATATATTAAAATACATAAATAAATCTACTTTTGGTACTTAAAATTGTGAAAATATTTTTGAGATTTTTATAACTTGTTTTAAACTATTTAATTGGCCTCATTTGAAATTTCAGTATAAATTTTCTTGAATGTTAGCCATTGGAATATGTGCGGATTGGCTCGCAGGTCGATTCAAACGCTTTTTTTTCGAAATATTGCAATATATCTTAGAAAAACTTGAAAATCGCGATAGTTTTATAAACATTTTGTATTTTTATGCTAATATATATAACATTTTTTATTTCTGTGCGAATAAATGTAAGATTTTTTATCATCGTTTTATATAACCGGTATTTTTTCACCAGCTTGACTTAAGACATCAACGTGGTATCATTGACATTTTCCCAAAAGTTTTCGCGTGACAGTATAGTTTCAAGTTGAAATATCCCTAGCTTAATTGAATTTTTCTTTTAAATTCAATTTCAATGAGATAATGGAAGTAGATAATTTTTAATTTGAATTTATTGTTGTCATATGTTTAGTTGTACCCATTGAAGTCTTACTCTATAACCAATTACGCGTTAGGACTTTTTTTATTAACTTGCTAAAGTAATTTGTTATATTTATGGAACCAACGAAGGAGGGATTCTACTTAAAAACTTTGTTCGTTAAATTCTAAGCCGTACAAAAGCTATATCTTTATTTACTTTTGGTAACTATATAAAAGGAAAGTAAATAGTTATGTGACATGATAAAAATCAACGGTCACATGTTCGCCGATGAATGCACAAATTGGAACCGAAAATTTTACACATACCAATTCTCAAAGAAAAAATTATCAAATTGAAATGACGTTGTATGGTTATAAATGTTATAAATAACTTTTAAGTGTTTTAAGTGTCATGTACGTATAGGATGAATTAAAGGAAAATAAATGGTTATGTGACTGTAGAAGTATCACATTTTAAGCATTTTCAGATGTGTAACTATACCGTCACGCGAAAACTTTCGGGAAAATGTCAGTGATACTATGCTGACGTCTTATGTCAAGCTGGTGAACAATACCGGTGATATGACACGATGATGAAAAATCTTACATTTATTCGCATACAAATACAAAATGTTTATTAAAACTATCGCGATTTTCAAGTTTTCCTAAGATATATTCCAATCTTTCGAAAAAAAAGCGTTGGAATCGACCTGCGAGCTAACGGCGCCCTATACAAGAATCTTGGCCACATATATGTCATAATATTCGAGAAACTTATTATATTGATAAAGCAGACGAGCAAAAGTTCACACAGCGTTGCGTCTAGGTGTCAAAAGATAATGTAATAAAATATTGCTCCTAAAAATTTTATTTAAATCGTAAGTCAGACAAACGAGTAGTCTTGTACTTTTCTTATTATTTTTCATAAGAGTTTATAAATGTCATTTTTACAGAGCTCTTTGAACTGACGTGATAAAGGAAATGCAGATTATATCTCGTTAAATGCACAGATGTGACATATCAATACATGAAACTCACAGCTCGAAACAGAACGAATGTCAAAGTCAGTTAACATTTTTTTATTAAATTGGGCAAAGGCTACAAATCAAAACCAAACAATTAATATTGCGTGTATTTTAAAATCATTTCTAAAAAGTTGTTATGAATTTCGTTAGGTTTTTATTTTTTTCTTATTATTATAAATATAAAATGGTAAAAATTCGTTTTAATTTTTAATGTTTCCCTCTTGCCTATCTCATTTCAAACGGTAATGTAAAATTATAATTTATTAGGTATTTTTATAAATTTTTATCTATTTCTTTGTGCCACTTATGTTTTATGAAGAGTTGGATTCTATACCCAAAAATTAAAAAAGGAAACCTTATAGGTTCACTTTGGTGTCCTTTTGTCCGTCCCTCAGCTTTGTTTTCTCCAAAATCCCTTGATGTATATATTTGAAATTTTTATAAAATAATAAAGAATGTACATCCGCACATATGTCAATGGCTAACATTAAAAAAAATTTATACTAAAATTTCAGATGAGGCCAATTAAATAGTATAAAACAAGTATAAAAATCTCAAAAATATTTTCACAATTTTAAGTACTAAAAGTATATTTATTTATTTATTTTAATGTATCGAATTGATACATATGACGGTTTATTAATACGAGCTAATGAATATATAAGAATAAAAAAACAATGTTTTTAGATACCTATGCACAGGCTGTAGGAAAACTAAAACGTTGCATCCAGACACATTTAGGTTCCCTAATATTCTCCTTTCCTTGTTATATTACGTGTCATTAAATATTCTTGCGTTAGGTAGTCCATGTTAATAATGATTTAAAAAATTGTAATAAATAATAAAGTAAATAACAATAAATAAAGTAATTTCATTTTAAATGGAGTCCGAAGCTAGCGTGAGCTTATATTTTTTTAATATGGCGATTAAAATCTTTTTAATTTTGAAAAAAATTGTGATTACCTTCTTATTTCAATAGGTAAGAAACATTTAATTCAATAAAAACTAAAAAAATAAATAAAAATGTTTCCTTTTATTCCGAATTCCGATTGAACCGAAGAATCCTCCTCCGAAGAAGGATCCGCATGTAATTAATATAACTTAATCAAGGTCAATTTCAATGAAGATATGTTTAAAATTAAATCAAAAATATCTCTTAACATTTATAAGACCTAGTTGTATTCGCAGGATATGAGTTCGTTTAGCAGCGTGTACCATCTTCTACTTTTTTAATTGTGTCTCTAAAATCTAGAAGACCTCAGGATAGAGGCATTTTGTCAGTACATAAACAAAAAAATATTTCTATCAACCTATATTAATAAATTAATGGTTTAATAATATTTATGTATCCTCCAATAATGAATCTTTTACATGACGTCCTCATGTCTTAATGCTTTTATAGTACAGGGTAGTAATAAGAAAAATAAATGCGGCGACGAATCTCTCCTTTGCGTAAATAATTCGGTGCAGATGTTCAGTTTCTAGCATAACCATGCTCCAATAATCCTTTTGTTGTTCTTCAGCATGCTGGTACCAGGAGCATGTTATCTTTAAGTTTATTAATTTATGGAATGAAATTTAACTAAGTAAAATTTAAATGAGTTTATCTTTATCTACATATGGAAATGGTGGTAAATTCATTTAAACCTTTTGATTATGTGTGCCCGGTTTTCTCGAACTCAAGAACATAGAACTTAACTTGTAATGTAGATATATACGGTCGAATAAAAGTTTTAATTATATGTAACTTGATGTAGGAACTAGTAATTGGTTCTTCAGTGCAGCTTTCGGTTGCTACATTAATATTCATGCTATTTTATTTCGTGTATTCCTCAACTTCCTAGGTAATCGTGATAAATTTAAAATTTACAATTTTCGTTGCAGAGCTAATTTAAAGTGCCAAGGATTCCTTTGAAAACGAGAGTTTCGTAATTCGGAAACCGCAGCACGCACCTTCTTTGCAACCAATGTGATAAAATCTTTCAAGCTCCGTTAGTTAATTAAGTTTTGATCCTCAACTCGCCACAGAGCAAATTAGGCATATTAGGTTTAATTTAATTTCTGTTCAAAAGATGTTAATTTTTATACTATTAAATGTTGCGTCAGAGGCAAATTATGTCGTTCAGTTCAAAGATAAAAGAGAACCATATCAGTTGCGTGATTTTCTTATAATTTATTGAATATGTAATTAGTTCATAATATGAACGCGCTCTGAAAATGACGACCAATTTTTTCTTTGAATTTTTCAACAGAGATTAAATATTTCTTACTGAAGTTCTGAAGTCGGTTCAATATACTAATTGATACCTACATTTTTGCATTCATTTTGTAATATTTTTATGATATTCCGTAATTAAAATTTTAATATTAAGTCCACTTGTGTATAAAATAAATAATAAAAAACTTTTCTAAATGTAAATCTAAATATATTATTTCTAAAAGGTGTTTTTTGGTCGAGCGGCTCGATCTCTTTAACTACTGCACCAAAAAAAATAAAAAAAATACCCACTTAAAGCTTATGTTTTCTACTTTGGGCGAAAAATATAAAAAAATTCGAAAAAAATCTTTTTGTTAACAAAAAAATTAATTTTTATAACAATTGGCATGAGCGCCATCTGTGGGCGACACATCAAATATCTTAGCCAAATTGTATACTTGGAACACGCTAGATGGCGATATATTGCAAAGACTTCGCACGGGTCAGCTAGTATAAAAAATATTTCGATACGTATTTAAGAGCCGATGCTTTTAAATAGTGTTAGTTAATTCTTTAATTATTATGTTACTGCAAATATTCAGATGAAAACGATTATATTATAAAGATTTAAACTTCTTTTACATTTATACCTAAATTAATTTGTATAGATAACATTATATAGTGTTTCAAGGGGTTTAATACATATTTTATAATAGTGAATTGTTTAAATTTAACGTAAATATCAATTTTTGCAATATTTTTAAAATTAAAGATACAGGAATATAAATAGATGTTACAAGTCCAGAGTACAGTTCGGTAATATAGCATGTGTTGCAAACATTCATATGATTGGAACAGAATATGAACAGAAATAAAATATATAAGACGATTCCATTCTTTAATAGTTGATGAGTTAAATTAAGATCATATATTACGAAGAATTTCTGCCCTCTTTTACGCTATGGTTTTAAGCCATATTTTATTGCTATGTACTTTACTAAGAAATATTGGCCAGTCTTGAGGTTAGATATTAGCAAGATAGGAAGTTCTAATATTCAAATTGAAAAAAAAGCCTAATTTATTGTAAGTTGTGTTTTTTAATTATAGAGTTTGGACAGCAAAGAGGAATATTATTTTTCGTTTTAGACTATATCTTTATGTACATTAGAAATAATTTCTGTCATCTGTTACGCTACTATGTTAAGACATATTTTTCTTGTACTTTACATAACTGATCTTGGCCAGTCTTGAGGTTAGATATTGGCAAGCATAGAGTGTGGAAGTTCTAATACTAAAATCTAGTAAAATTCCAAATTCATCTTGAATTGTTTATTTTAATTATAGTGGTCGGGCAGCAAATAAGAATATTATTTTTAATTTTAAGGTATATTTTTATGAGACTTTTTAACTAGATGTTTAACATTTTGGAAAATTATTCACGTAGAGCTATATAAGTGAAAAACTGAAGAACTAAAAATTGTACTCCGACTTTATAAGCAATCGAAATTATGGTTTAGAAAAGGGTAAATTTGAATGTGAAAAAATATTCAAATTTTATTTTCACGTAAGGCTTGTTTTCTCATAGTCAAAGTAATTCAGTAGTAGTCAAAATAACTTTGATGTGGAAATTTATTCACTTTTGCCAGAAACTTTTATCTTAATATTATTGTCCGAACAGTTTTATTTAACTTTCAAGGCGGAAGATTTTTCAATTCATTTATACATGTATGTTTTATGCCCAAATAACTTTAGAAAAACAAGATTTTTGAAACATTTGAATTTTTTAAAATTTTTCTTAAAGGTAATGTTTATAATGTTTAATACATTCCATAACTGCTTCTTTTATCATTAACAAGGAGTACACAGTTAGATTTTCCTGTTATTAAATCTAAATACGTTTTTTTAATCTATATATATATATATATATATATATATATATATATATATATATATATAAATATTATTCCTGTATCTTGGCGTGTTTGCCATCCTTGCTTTAAATTTTTTAATAAAGCAACTGATTATTAAAGAAAATCATAACATTATTTAAATTATGCCAACGCATTTGGTTGAACATTTATAACGTGCACAAGGCTTCATGATGAGTCGTTTGTCTATACACAATATTTTTAATGTAATATTTATACTATGACTTGTAAGTGGTACACTACGTAATAAAACTAGACTCATACTTACCAACACTCATGCAAGAGTATCCTTTTATTTTTTAGAGAGGAACTTATATTTTAATTACATAGCATAATTTTCCATTTTCTTAATAGGAAAATATTAGTACAACTTTAAAGCAAATAATTTGCATCAAGGCAAATAATTTACCCTCAAAAATATGACCAGGTTTTCGATTAGAAGTAGTAATTAAATTTTTTAAAGATAACTAACTAATACAATTTACATATTTTCTGCATTTTTTGATAGTTATAACGTATCGTAACTATATGAAAATATTTTTCCCTTTATAATTTTTTTCCTTTAAGCATATAATAGCTATTGAAATCATTTTTATATCGGAACTTTTCAAAAATTCACTATTTGAAAAAGAAAATATGTATGTTTACATATATATATATATATATATATATATATATATACATACACACATATATATATATATATATATATATAAATATAAAAAATAGCACTTTGCAATCGCTTTCAAAACTAACGTATTCGCGCTAAGATAAGCGAATAAATAAATAGGCTGATAGACAAACGGACAAACATTCTAAAAATCAACTTTATTTTATTCTTTTATATTGGCTACGTTTCCTTAAATAATTTTTTCGTAAATATCTTCAATACTACACGCCGATTCTACAATTTTCATATATATGTAGAAAAAATAAAATATATGAATATATGAATCTAATTTATACAGCCAAATAACAAAACCTACAAAGGAAATTAAACTGTAAATATTGACAAAAGCTTTAAAGAAATTGAGGAAGCAATGTAACGACTGCATATGCAACGCGATATGCAACATCAAAAAATTATATATGCGGAAGACGTCTGAAAACCTGTACTCATGCATCTATCCACATTCAGATTGCTTACTCATTACCTATCCCTCTTGCATCACGCCACACTACACTTCTAGCCTTTCTCCTTTTGCTTATTTATGTCCGGCGGGAAAATTTCATTACGCCATTTAGAATAGGCATAACACCATCTATTTACATACATAGATATACAATACATATGTATAATTACAAATATTGTATAACTACAAATGCACCAACAAACAAAAATTACAAAAACAAATTTATGAGTTCTGTTGTTACTATTATTTTCCATCGATATACAAACCAGGACCTCTTTATTAAGAGTTATATATATATATATATATATATATATATATATATATATATATATATAGTTATATAAAGGAAAACTTAGTTTTTACAAACATGATACGTCGAATTACACGTATTTTATAACCGAAATAAACGTAAATACAACTAAAATGAATTAATATAAGTAATTGATTCCCGGCAAAGATTTTAAACCAGATGAAATAAAATTTAAAAAGTGTTTAGAACGTTTTTGTAGTTTTCTTGATTACCACTTTTATATGAATAGATATAAAACTAATTCAGAAATGGACATTTTGAAAGTACCTTATTTGGCACATACATATATAAATACGTACATTTCCTTACACACTTAAATAAATGTGTGTAATGTGTACGTAAAATAACGGATATCTCGAAAGGTCAACTTAATACAGAAGTTTGAGTGGGTGACTATGAAAGTTCATTATCGAGCATATTTAAATCTCCCGTACGTTGTACTTAAATTTTTTGAAATATAATTTTTTACCCAGATTGATTTACCATCTTGTAATGTGCCGCTTACGTGCATAAATCGTTCTTTACATATTATTTTATTCAATTTATTCTTTATGGTAAAACGTTAAAAATACTTGCACGTAGATAATAAATCCAAAGGTGTAATGAATAAGTCCTATAAATATATGGCCATAATGTGGATAAATATTCCTTTAGCCCTCTAACGCCGTCTTCCCAATATGTCCTTTCAACCTTGCCAATGACCATTTACGCTATCAAAGAAAATAATGGAATAAACTTTGATAAAGAACAATAGTCGCTTCCTTAGAAGCATGGATTCGTTATTGTTCTTCAGATACGTTCATTCATTTTATTTACTACAAACATTTCCTAAAAAAAATTTTGGTTGATTTTACGACTACCAATCCTAATATTTTTTACGTCTTAAGAAAAGAAAAATATATGGAGTTTGGTAGCGAGTAATGGATAATCATAAAGTAAATTTCCGATAATCACGAGGTCACTCTTCAACACGGTAAATCAATCTAATCAAAGGTAGCTTTGTGATGCAGCATGCCGGTGACGTCATCAACTAAAAAAATCGAGAAGCATTGCAGTGACAGATGTACATCTCATCAAAAATATCTAAAATTGCTCATAAACCTCCTCTTCATTACGACTGCGACTAATCTTAACAAATAATCTATGGTGATAATAACACTATGTAATTAAATACGGTTTTACTATTTGAAATCTATGAATTACACTTTTCCTATTACAATGTTTTATTTTATTCTCATTCATGTACGTTTTTCTTTAATTACATGAACGCATTCAAACAGTATGATTTCTTTGATAAAAAAGTTCTAACAGATATTATGTAC
This sequence comes from Druceiella hillmani, assembly GCA_039881145.1. Lineage (NCBI taxonomy): Eukaryota > Metazoa > Arthropoda > Insecta > Lepidoptera > Hepialidae > Druceiella > Druceiella hillmani. The sequence continues at coordinate 16,879,581 of JAYKKI010000001.1, forward strand.
TAAACCTAATCTGTTGGTGATGAGAAAAGTAAAAGTGAGTATTTGTAGTGATAATTTGACTACAGTTTTTTTTTAAAGTACCTCGTTCCTTTTTAAATGTGGGTGTCTTATTTACGTCTATACAAAATGTATTTCGATGTTATTGCCAGAAGTCTTAAATTATAATATTATTTATTTAATACTTATTCATGATATAATAAATTGTAGCAATATCTATCAATAAAAACGTAAAAAATTGATCCAAAATTGTCTTAGTTCTTTATGTCACAATATTAATTTTGACATACGCATGTAAATATTATGTTTATCCTAAAGCTGAACATGATATAAAAGAGGAAAAATAGTTTTCAGAACGTTTTTAAAAAGTTACAATTTTTACTTCGTTTTGTGACAATGCCTTAGTGAATATACTATCTTAGTGCCTTGTAAAACTGACAACTAAAGCAGATAATATACATTTTATATTATTAACGTATCAAGGTCTGTTTAAGCTCTACATATAATGCCGCAAGTACACAAAAAATTCCCCAAATTTAAAATTTATTGATATGTTATTTTCAAATTGTAAACGTAGTTAAGCAAACTGAGCAAGAAAATTTATTTAAAAAGTTATTAGGAAATGTTTGTTTTTTTTATTTTTTTTATTTTTCTCTCATCTTTATGACAATAAAATTGACTACAAACCCTAATAGATGGCGTTGGCAGCCAAATCGGTTCTGCAGGCTATGGTATTAGCATGTACAACGTACGTTAATTACGAATTGAAGTATATTTTTATGTATGAACTGATCGAAATGATACCTTATCCTTATTTATATGAAAGCCTACATGTTACGCCAAGCTCATCTAAAAAGCCTGCACAAATAGACAAACCGATAACCAGAAAAACAGACAAAGTTCTAAAATGTTCTGTACTGCTCCTTCACTTTCCTAGCATGTCTTTTACGATTTTATTATATGTATAGATGTTAAGGAAGTTTGGGAACGGCTAGTATTTGTCGCTGAATGCTCTTTGACATTTTTCATTTACAAAAAATTTCTATGTATTTTTTATTAGAATAAAATTTCAGTAATAGTGGAAATATACACAAGAAAAAATGTTTAACCGTTTTTACTCATATCTATTATCAAAAAGGATTTTAATAAAAATATCTTTTACTAAATAAACAGCTAAAATTCTTTGCAATATCAAAGGTCTAACACTGAGGTCATTGTTTAAAAAGAGGTTTTCAAAAATTATTTTGACGATTTTTAATGCCATTTGAGTAGTTGTTATCTACAAAAGTTTATAAAAGGGTAAAAAGTTACCATAACTTTCATTTTTAATCAAATATTAGCAAAGTATGGTTTAAAGCATTACCTGACATGTTTCGTCATTTATACCTATACTGTGCATATTAAGTTAAAAAAACGATGCTGATATATAATAAAACTGAAGAAAACTTGTGGACATTGATTTTTAGTTTATTTATGTCTTTGAATCAAAAAATGTGCAATGTAGCATCGTTTCATTTTTACTTGCCTTATTCTGCTATATTATCTACTAGTTGTTCAAGTTTTGCAAAGCAGCAAAGCATTAAAATTTTATTGACTATATCACGCGCGATTCCACAAAGAAACGGGCCGGCAGTTTCATGTAGAAATCGCCGTTTTAATGGTAAAAAAGGCTGTTGATAATATTCGGTAAAATATGTTTGACCTTTGATTCGTATTTAGGATTAAGTATATTTTTGCCGATTTATTGGCCGTAGTTACTTATAATAGAAGTATTAACACAAGGCCTCTAGCCATTGTTTTACATAATATATTATAGGGGCAGTAATACGATTAGATTCTACGCAAGGTCACTAAGGTATATTTACTATGACTAACTAAAAATATAACTGTTAAACTCTTTTGCTTTATACAAACATTTGCATATTTAAAAATGGTTGAGTTTTGTTATTCGTAAAACTCATTTATTCTGTTATTGCTACGATTGTATTGCACATTTTTGTAATGCAGACCTGCTATCCTGAAATGATAATGTAATCTCGTGAGTGTATAACCCATTTTTATTTCTACCGATTTATACGGATTTCTCGATAAACCCTTCCTTTTTTTTAACATGTTTAGAAATATTAAATTTAAATGCGGCCTAAACTAATTAATATTCCTAACATTTCTTATAATTTTCCCCTTATTGTATTCTACTTAATGAAAATATTTTGCAAACAATAAAACCGCCATCTCTGTTCAAAGCGTTAGTTCATATCCAACATCTTTTGGCCCTTATTTACACAAAAAAATATGAAATAATTTTTTTTTTTATAACATTATGACAGTATGAAAATGGCTTTGCCACGTATCGCAAATGTAAACTGGACTTGAATTTAGCAAGTTTTTAAATTTTTCTAAATTTAATGTAGGTGGTCGCCATTGACGAGGATTGTCCATCCTTGAGGAGGAAAGATCAAAATTTATATCTTATAACCGATGCTTGCCCGTTTCAGCTTAATCCACAGTGGTCTTCACTCACTTTTTGTCCTAAACGAAGTGTTCTTAATATAATCTAAAATAAATGTTCAAGAAATTTATATAATATTCCAGAAACTATAGGAATGGGGGGGTTGAAACTTTATTAATTACCAACCTGAGTTCTGTGTTTATAAAGGTACCGTATTCTGTGCACACCATATCATTGTATCATACCTATAATATTATATCACTTTAAACTGTTTTGTAAAATAAAAACTTTCATTCCAAACTAGCAATTTTGCACAAAAAATATATTGAACACTCAATCAATTATTGACATTAAGGCACAGATTACATTTCCCATCAATTTCTTTGATTCAAATGACGTATAAATTCAGGATATTTATTATACTAGGTACACAAGTGTAGCCTTATTAATTAAAATTAATATATTACATTTTAGGCTATTTAGGAAAGAACGTACTGGTAAAGTTAAGCTTCAAATAATTGTATTGTAACTTAATCAATTAAAATATTACATTACAACATCAATTGAAAATATAATTTTCCCCAGCAGCCTGTGCTCCAAGTAGGAGACTGTGCTCCATTAATTAAACTGTAAGCTCGTAAAGATAAATTACAAAAACTAATTTACCAATGACGAATCGATACAAAATCACAGAGAGTTAAATTCAGACCCAAGTTTTCTTCACTTATTTATTGCATTTGTATAAATATTCACGAGAGAGGAATTTTAATTGTAACGTTACTTTGCCTAATGAAAGTTAAATTTTCCTATTCAAATATGGTATACTGATACAAAAAAGCATTATAATTTTTTTCTGCCTGATAGCTATTGCAACTGCTTCCTGTCAGCATTATTAGGAAACTTTGTTTTTTAATTAAGGGCGTTCTCGTCATGGAAATGTTAGTAAGGACCTTAAATAAAGATAAATACGACGTAGTGGTGCTTGAAATCTGCACCGCCCTGTATTAAAATCAGGGTCATCTTGAAAACTGTGTTGTTTGTAATAGCGTTCGTAAGTAATTAGTACGATTCACAAATGCATTGATTTACTTGTGTTTGCGCAATAATGTTATTCATAACATTAAAAATTAAAAAAAATCAAACTTGCCTCCAACGTATAATACCTTGGGACTGATTGGTTGTGATTTCTTGGTTAGATTGTGATTTAGGGTGATAAATATATGTTTAAGAATTTATATTTTAGAAAAACTTGTAGTAGCCATACATATATTTTTTCTTTATTTCACAAACACGTTAAATTAAATTGTAATCTTAAATATATTTGTGCTTCATTAAAATTTTTATTATATTATAGCTTATTTTAAGAATACCATATTTTAAGTGAAATTTTAAATACAAAGACGCATTATATTTTTTTGTTAGGTATGCTTCCGTGTTGCATTGTTTGAAAGAAATATAATGTTCTATCACGTATATATGCAAATACACCTGTGGTTTGGTTGGCCCCTCGATAAAAGAATTAACGTTCAAAAAGAACTCAGGGTTCTATAATTTCTTAAAATTTGCAGAAAAAGGTTTAATTTTTTTATTATTAATTATAAATAAATTACACGTATCTGAATACTTACCAAGTTAAAGATTTAGTAAACAAATTTTCTTTTTAAGCAATATTATTTTTCTGTACGTTTTAAATAAGTTTGATATAACTTAACATTAATTCAAAATAGATTTAATTTTTTTGGTTCTCAACTCGCTATATGCTATAGCTATTACAAGATTTTATTATCAATATTTAAAGTAGATTTTTATTTTTTCGTTCTCTACTTGCTATATACCATAGCTACTACAAGATTTTATTATCAATATTTAAAAGAGATTTTAAAACTTCGTTCTCAACTCGCTATATGCCCCAGCTATTACAAGAATTTATTTATTCATTAGATGTAGAGTTATCACGGCAAGGTACAATCTACGCTCGTAAATAAACAGTACATAGTTTTATATTTTATGAAGTCACTAAGGAGACCTAATTTAGACGTGATTCGACACGCATTTGACCCATTTTAAGACTTTAACAATGAAAGTCGAAAGTGGTACTCTTTATAATTAATTTAAGAACTCTTATCGTAAAAATGATTTTTTTGGGAAACGGCTTTTCTAAAACGCATAACTTCTTAAAAAATTTAAAAATAAAATTAATTCTTCATATATATTCTTTTCGAATTTATTTTTAGGGCACAAATCCTACTTATTTGGTGAATACAGAAATTGAAATTAATTTTATATATATATATATATATATATATATATATATATATATATATATATATATATATATTTATCTGTAGTCAGTTGTATGGTGACTTATATTTTTATACTTTCATTTTGTTGCATAATAACCGAATAATATTTAATTGGTGCATAGACGAACTCATACCTGCAGTCTCGCAAATAATGTACTAACCACGTGGGTCAGTTGATTTATATTACTTCAAGTAATAAAGGATAGCCTTCCCTCATTAATACATGCACACCTTCAGTACTCAGCGTAAGTGCCTTTTTCAAATAAGATATGAACAGCTTGCAGCGGACAGAGGAATAATGAGACGTGGTTTGATATACTCCGCGAACTACTTACCATTAAAAAACTTTCTCTAATGAGGCGGCCTTTAGACACGAAGCTGAACTTGACCATAGCTTGCGTTGTGATGGAGTGATTGTTGCGCTTCTATGAATAATCTCGGAGACTATATTCCCGTCACCTAACATGTGTGTAAGTATCTTCTAATATATCTTATATTCCATATATATTATAAAATGGTTATTTTCAGTAATTTATGCCAAAATTACCATACATTATTACTATTAATAATAAAGAACAACAGAATAGAATTTTTTTTTAAATCTTCATTTGTTTACAAAGATATAAATGAATTAAGTGACGGAAAATAAAACGGAGCGATGCATTTAATACAATTATATGAATTAATTAAATTAAGATGTAAACATCTTTCCATCCATTCTGAATGTATCAAACAGTTTGAACTATTAAGAGAATATCATGGTATGGTGAATTAAAATTTACCATGCTATTAACTTAAAAATGGGATAACAATAAATGTTATGGTCACTTTACTAAAACGAGAGTATATTTTAATGCATTTTACTCACAAAGTTACAGTTATTAAATGTCTTTTTAAAGTACTGGTTATAAATCAAATGAATTTCATGGAGGAAAAAGTGACTTTGAAGTAAATTAATTGAAATTAAGACTGATATGTTAAAGAAATATAATGAATATGTTATAGAATACATCAATCACAATAGAAAAGACGTCTTAATTTCATCAAAAGATGAAAAAATTGCTACCATTCAGTGACAGGAAGGGCGAGGGAGGGGGCTTTATAATATGTACAGAATATGTGTTTTAGGGCAAAATGGTAGTGGACAAGAACGTGCTACATTGGAATCTTTAAATATGTATGCATGTACACATAGGATGTGTATGTATTCTCCCTGTGTTTCAAAGGCTTCCTCTTTTTTCTCTTCCACACCTCCATGTATATTTAAGCACGTACCAAACGTGCTTAAATATACATTTGAGAGTTGACAAAACCATACTTTTCTCGAGAAATAAGACCTTTAAGTTTAAACCTTGGGTCTAAATAACTTAAAAAAATTTGCTTAATTCGATCCGAATCTATTTTAGGTTCCTTTGTTTTGTTGCACAGATGGAACTCATTATTTTTGGTAAATATCACTAAAACAAGTGCAGATTTTTTCAGGAATCTAGAATGTTCCTAGTAGGTTTTTTGTTTGCTACAGATAAAATAAACCGTTACGTTTATGCCGTTGCTATGGTTACATTGTTTGGCAGTTCTGATTCTGCGGCTTATCATCTGTTATAATTAGCATAACTGCAACTTTTAATGCGAAATCGTCCAACCCTGATTATGAAATAATATAAGGTCAGTTGAAAAATTGTGGTTGTGTTACTTGTTTACTAAGTCATTCAAAAATTGGTTAATTTCATTTTGATGAAAGATTTTTTTTTGGTAGAATTTCGGCCCCACTATTCGATTAGTTTTCAATACTTACTAATTATACTTTAAAAACATTTATTTGTAAAAGTTACAAAGCTTGCTCTTGTGGATAGTTTTATGTATAATGGTTCTCAACTAAAGTATTGAGTATTACTTAATAACTTATATTTATTTAGCGTTATTTTTATGGCTAATAATGTTTTATCATATATTTCAATTATGACACTGTGACCTATGGACAAATGGACGGACATACCAAATTTTTTTTCACCAAATTTTAAGGGTTCATCTTTTCTCAGTCAGCTACAGAAACTTAATGGCTAATTTTGCTTATGGTCAATCCAATTATTACTGTCACACTGTCTGTGACAGAAAACAAAAATAGGCAAACTCTTTCATTCACATTAAGATATTAATGTGAAATTTAAGCGATCGCGCGTTGAATTTTTTCTCTTCAAGTAAATAATGGACGTGCTAAATCCGTTTCACTGACGATTAATACATTTCCCCTCATTTTAATTACAAAAAGGCGTTGTTGGCAATTAAGACCCTTCTTGCCACAGAAATCTTAATTAGGAGCCCAAAGTTAAACGCGCGGTAAATATGTTATATTTTATTTCCCAAATATGTTACGGATTTAAGGTTTCCGTTAATTTAGGTGAACATTCTCTGCAACATTAATGTGTTCATGACTTGTAAGTGAAAGGTATTTAACATCACTATTATCTTTTTTTTTTCTTTTGACTTTTTTTTTCTCTGATAAAAATTTAAAGAGTGTCATATAATGATGAATTTAATAATCAGAAAAATAATTGTAACATCACGATTTAAACATTTTTATATATGACTTTTTGCACAAACAATGACATGTTAATACTTTTGAAATTATTTATTTATTTTATCTAAACCAATCTATATATTATACATGGGCACAGATAATAATTTTTTACACTTTAGATAAATTCTAATTCATGGAGAAAAGTGGTCATAATTTATTTTTTGAGTTCGGCCACTTATTTCTAGATCATCAAATTGAAGTGTAATAAATTTGTAAGTAATGGATGGATAAAGAGTTGATGATTTTTTTCAAGTAGGAAATAATAAGTATAGATACGTAGGAACCTTTTAATGGACGATGTATTTATATGTTTAGGAATGAAACGGCATTTCAACCTTAGGCGATTTTTGATAGTGATTTTGGTTACTTCCATTCACAGGTTTTTGAGAACTGCATATTGTTTTTTATTTGCTGATGTAATTAAACAAAGTTGTATCAGATTATATAACATGACAAAGTGATAGCAATACCGTTTTTAAGTGGATTATACTGAGCAGAATACGGCTTAAAATGTGTAAATTTTATCCAGTTTACTTTTACTGTTTTTGAGATGTTGCTGTGTCGCCTTGCTGTAAACTCTGGATTGGATTGTAGCTGACTATTTGTAGTTATATGATAGATGTAAGAAAAAAATCCTATAGAAGTTTATTATCGTTTTGCGTAGATTTATACATTTTAAATATATACTGTTGGTTTGCTTACTTTAAATTTTATTAGTGTTAAGCAAATTATAATAAAAATCTATTATTTTTGCGCATACGGAGGCAAGTACAACTTAATTATTAAGCAGTCACTAAATTCGTCCTTATAACATTCGCACGTTACGAGATTCGTATGTCATTGGTGCATTCCATTTCTATTCCAAATTTGTTTTCTTTCAGGCATATTAACATTTTATCCTTTCTTAATTAAGGAAAGGATTTGTGAATTTTGTAATATTCCTATTTGGATTGTTGGATTGTTAATTGTTGGAAATTTTATGCCTTTTAGAGCTCCAAGGAGCGAACCACGTTCAATACACGTTTGCGAGACAGTGTACAAAACAAAGAAGTAAGAGTTCAAACAAAAGTAATTGAAATGTTTGACCTACCTCCTTGAAATAGCTTTGGATGGTGTATGTTGCTAGAAACCAAAATGAAAAATGGGTAAAGCAAATTTTGAGTTCGCTAGTGGGATACATACGAGTGCGTCGAGAATTGAAGGGATGCAGGTTGAACAGAATTAATACATATGGAGATAAAATTTCACCCAAATGCTTATTTTAAAAATTTCTCTTGAAATTGAAATATTTATCCACGTACTATCCAACATTCCATAAAAAAGGCACCTCGTGGACTCACTGAATAAAAGTTATTTTAGATTTAATTATATACTGAGTATGAAGTTACTCTGAGGTGATGTACTTGAAAAATTTGTATTACCGACTTTTTTAAGACTCTAAACACTTATTTGTCTCTGACCCAATGACACTATCGCAACATCCATTTGTAAATAATTTAAATATATATATATATATATATATATATATATATATACATATATATATATATATATATATATATATATATATATATATATATATATATATATATATTCGATATGATATATAGATGGTTATTTCTTTTTTATGTGCAAAATTATTACGTAACAGACATCCAACTTTTCATAATTACGATATAACTGGTATGTAACATACCAGGCGTACCTCAATATAAATAATTAGGCCTAATTGAGCCTTTCTGTTATGAAATTATTCCATATTATCATTTTCAATTATTCTATCGTGATAATAAAAAAAGATTTTTTTTTTCATTCTAATGTTAATCAGAGGGTTAATCACAGAAAATACGGCTTTTGATAGTGCACCACCGAGCAGAGCACCGTGAGGACCGGGTTTGATTTCCGTTCACTCTAGCGTAGCTGGACCTATATTCTTTATCTGTAAGAGATTGTTCTTGTAGTAATAAGTCCACGGTATGTACCAATTTTGTATTAGACAGTTGAATTTTGAATTAGACAGTAGACATTACTGCATATGTGTTTTAAAATTAAGTTGAAGTTTTATTTTCCATTTCTTTTAGCCACCATCGGTGAGGAAAGTTTAAGTACAAGCTGGAAGTTAACGTCTAATTCCACTTCACCTTAATTTTTCAACCCTTGGTTTGAAAAAATTTAAATTTTTTTAGCTTCTAGCTCTTGAACAGAAATTGCGGATAAAGTTAATTTGATTAACTTAAATTAACAATTTTCAACGATATAATAACCGAATTTATCCCTAATGTGTTGCAGTAACATATTGTGTTTGTTTTATTTTAATTTTGTATACATCCTGTATTTCTCATGATTACATTTATGTAAATATATTTATTTTGTTTCGTGTCATAGTTAGTGGTCAACAATCATTTACAGTTTACTTGTAAAGTACTTGTTTTCTCACGTGATTTACTGAGGTTGACTGTAAGAGATTGCTGTTGTGATAATAAATCCGTCACGGTGTACTTAGTTTTTTAAGTTTTCAATAAAGTTTCACAAAGATTTTTTGTTTATTCGCACACGCACTTGACTATTTTTTAAAATTAAAACTGAATAAATATATAGATAAAATTTACCGTTGAAAGTATTTACGAAAGTATAAAGGTTACAGAAAAAAAGGGCTAAACCATATCAATATCATTAAAAAATAACAAAATGTACGTCTAACTAATCAAATGATAAACAATTACTTCATATGTTGGGAGTTATAGAAATATTAGCAATTATTTTTTTATATAAATTTATTATGAAATTTTTTGAAAAGGTAGGAAAATGACAACTAGAAATCAAGAAGGAATCCAGGACTACTACGCACGCTTCTACGTGAACTCATAGTCAACTCAATCGCTGCAAAATTGATACGAAACTAGATACTAGTGTAAGCAGATAATGAGGCATTCGTATTCCGTCAGATATAATTCCAGTTTTGACGTACAGATTTTAACGAGAAATATCGCCATAGCCATTCGCCCTCCTTTTGAATCCGCTCAGCACCTTTAACGAAATTGTCTACTATAAGCTCAATATATATGTAGATAGCTTGGAACAGACAGTGGAACAACGAAGAGTAGTTCGGATTGTTTGGTATACAATTACTTAGCATAACTAAGCACGATCTAATGAAGCGATCTCGGAGACTTGTGGAAATGGAGAATTGAAACTCATATACGTTGTTTTGTGAACGAGAGACGATCGCATTCTATCAGTCGAGTTTAGCTGTAGTGTTTTGGCAATAGTGTTTAATCAAGTTTCGCAATGTTATTAGGAAATATGTGAAAAACGTTTAAATAGAAATTTATTTACGTATTCTTGCCCAGCATTAGACTGTATGATAACTTTGAGTATACAGTGCAATGAACTATTCTCATTTTGAACGCTTTTTTTCTCCAAAAGTAATGATTTTAAGGCAAAAAGTATGTAATTGGATATTGTTCGTAATATCTTTGACCTATTAAGAGAATAAAAAATGTTAGCGGAAAAAGCAACATCTGCTTAAAATTTGTTAAACTTTGTTAAGAGAAATGCTGCAGTGACGTAGTTTAGATGTAAACTTGCTGTATATTTTCCACAGTTCTAATTTTTTTTAAATTGTCATCAGAATCACGAGTAAAATTTAACATTTAATATCCAAGAACATCTGAATTATCTAATACAATTAATTATGTACGAGCAGAATTCGTATGAAAATTCGTGAGTATGCTTTCAATTGATTAAGTTTCTAAGTTCATATAAACTTTCAAGTTTGCATAGTATTTGTTATCAAACTATTTACAAATATTTACACTGCCCTTCAACGTATCAAGATATTTTGTAGTATGTCTTTCATGGGTATAGATAAAATGTAGAAAAACGGAAAATTATTTTGGAAACCTCATGTCGTTGAAAGAAGATTTAAACGGGAAATTATTTTCACTTATAACTTGATGATAGACCAGTTTGAAAGTCCCCTTAAAGACAATAGGCCGTCATGCGTATTTTTAAATTGAGCTCAAAAAAACAATTGGAACTACTTCGTGAAAGTTTATTTATGTAAATTTCATAACATTTACAATTCATGTAAAATATGGCAATTCAGTTCGAATATAGCTACTGACAATTGTAAATGTGTAATAGTAATATAAACAAATTTAGTACAGATTCATAGATTTCCGACGAGCTCTGTTTGTGGAAAAATGATGTCATTTGGAAGAATGAAGTTGATTACTTAGAAATTTGAAAGTTCTTGCTTCAAAAGATTGTCAATAAGTTCCAATAGATTTTACTTGATAAATTTTCCAAGACGAGCAGCTTATGGAAATTATTCCACATGTGACAGTTCTAAATACTTAAAATAGTTAAAAATAAACTTGAGAAAAATGTAGAACGTTTAAATTTTTCTCATTATTGTTTGATTTGTTTTTATAATAGTATTTAGGAAAAATGGATTAGACATCATAATACGCATGTTTCGACGTTAATAAGTCTTTTGAACGCAGTATCTGTTTATAATTCTTCGCAGGCGGATAAAGAGATCATAATTTATTGGCTATTTGAGAAACGCCCAGAAATAACTTCTTACATGATTCGTCCAAATTATAATATGACTTCTCTACACCAAATGGACATAAAATTCATTAAAGAAAAAAGTTTTGAAAATAAGGGGATGTGACATATTTTATGCAAATTTTTTAGTAAATCTTTGAAGTTTTACTACTTAAATCATAAAAAAAAATATTTTGGAGATGTTTAAAATTAATCTTTTCAAACCATATCTCGCACAAGAAAAAATTCCAAGGTTTATTTTGCTCCTTCGTTCTTCCAAATTTCCATTTAAATATATTTGAGTGATAGCCATTTAGATATTTAAATACGCCGTGCAATCGGTCTCTCAAAAATACTGGGGGTATATCATGAACACTTTTTCGACACAGATTATTTCGTTTGTAAAATATAAAGTTTCAAATTGGATATTTTTGTTATGTAGGGGACTACCCCCTATCGGCTAAACGGCCATTTTTAAATCCTGAAAGTATTCAAAGTAGTAGTATATATAATTCAAAAGGAAAATTACCACAGCATAGTAGGCTCATCTAGTGACTGGTAATAGTAGACCAACTTATCACATGTAGTAGGGTATGTAAAAATTTCACAGAAACTGCACAAAAAGGATGTAAACCAATTGAAAATATAATTTTGTATTTTAAAATATTTATTTATCATGTTTGTGGAAAATATAATAAGCAATATATTTATATATTTATGGGGTGAGAAATAATACTAATGTATAGGAATCTTGTGTTTGGGCGATTTGGTATTATGGGCAGAATAATTAGATATTTTGTGAATAATAATTTATTCAACAACATACATTTTCATTCAAAAAAGGGGTTTCCATCTCTTTTAAAAAAAAATGGAGTTGCAACAATAGTGTTCTCGTGGAGAATGGCGCGATTTATTATGAGGCGCCAAATAATCATGAATATACACGTCAATCATATATGTAAACTCTCCCATACTCTAGACAGTCCCGCACACTAATGCAGTAGAAAATGAATGTGATATCAAGAAACGTACATGAGTAAAAGTATACATATCATTATATGTATACTTTTACTCATGTACATTATCATTATGTCTCGTCGGAAAACGTTAAACGGCGGCATCAGTTCGTCAAAATATGCGATGATAATCAAACTCCTTCAAAGCCTTACTTCAAATTTCATTTTATTTCTACAGGGGTACCCTCACGATTGATGCTACAACCGCCTCTTGTCACTCTGTACACATCAGACCTTGCGAGTGATTTAGAGCAGGTTTAATCCTATTTTTGTGCTGATGATACTTTATGAAGATATGAAAAAAACCTGAAATTGGTCATGTGAACATGCTGCTTTGTTAAACTCTTCTCAATTCTATCTTCTATTATGGGAAGTAAGGTTCAGGCAGTAAGATCAGGAACGCCGAAGCTGACCATAAGCGGAGAGCCTTTTTTCTATGGCGGAACTGTTTTTTATTTCTGTGGCAAAACTTACCAAGAATTTAGGTATCATAACAGATCCACAGCTGAGCCTTCGTGAACACGTGTGAGCAGAAATCAAATGTTACTTTATGCAGCTTAAACGTTAGGTAGTTACCGTTCTTTTCTTTCCTTTTCCTTTAAGAACTGAGATTACACAAATAAATGATTATTATTATTACTAAAGCACCAAAACCACGGGTCATTTTTTATATTAACATATAATATATTTTTTTCAGATAATCGATGACTGCACACGTGATGTCGCTGTTCTCGATGTGCTCAACGTCCTTTGCGTTGAAGGTAAGCAAATTTCTGAATAAATTACTGACTACTAAAAAGATACGATTATAATGTAAAATAAGTGATTATATTGACATATTTTATATATTATTAAGAATAAACTTACAATTGTTAGCAATGAAATCTGAACATTGCTTGCAAAGCAGTAGGGCATTGTTTACAGAGCAATAGCGCTGAAATTTTTCAATAAAACTTTGGTTTTCTTGATATAATTTCATTTACAATGACGCACTAGATATATATGTGCTCAAAACTCTTCTGACATGTAATATAAAAAAGGAATTTAATCTCCTTTAACAGAAGGTCTGTTTTTGAGAATTGACTTTGTTGATGTCCATATCAGTATTCAATTCGTAAATTGCCATTTGCAACCCCACGTATACATTAATTATATAATTGGGAGTATGCGAGAAAGAATAAAAATATTTCTGTAAAAACAAAGAAGGTCCAATTATAAGCTTGTTTTTTTATATAAGATTTTGTTTCTAAAATATATTTCTTAAATAGACATATTCCCGTACGCACGCACATATACATAAGACATCCATCTGAAATCTTGGCCACAGCGTGTCAGATTTTTTCCTTTGAAATAAATAATGATGAAGCCATGATCTCCATCTCGGCGATTAATGTTCCATATCTAATAACTCCCGAGTGGTCTTTTCGAGAAATTAAAGTCCAACAAGCCACAAAAATGTTAGCTAGGATTCAAAAGTTAAACGTGTAGTAAAAATGTTATATTTCTCTGCACAAATATGCTGCAAAATTAAGTATTTCATTAATTTAAATTAACTTTCTGTGTAGATACATGTTCTCATATCCCATAATTACTGTATGTTTTTTCTCATTGTAATCGTATTTTCTCCCCTGTATAAGCTCGTATCTCATCGCTCTCCACATTATTATTTGTCCTGTATTTCTCAGCATGGTTTAGCTATTCTAAGCAATTCACGTTTCTTTTCTGTCTCATAAATTTTCTTTGGCATTAAATATTTTGTCCATATTTCCGTGTCCATAAATTAAAATTGGCGGAAGCATTTCAATATTTATTTATTTTTCTTCTAAATCCCACTTCCTTCAATATAGCATTATCGTTTAATATTTACACCTTAGGTTCAGGGGTTTAAATGGTAGGAATTTAAATAATCATCATCTTGTTTTATCACTATTTGGTTGCAAATTGTCCTTATCCTATAAACATGTAAAAATTGTCACGTGTGAAATAAACTAGTGCGATTGATATAGACTAACGTCATAAGTCATGTTAATTAGTCGTAATTAGCAATTTAAATATGGTAACTGCCATATATTCGGTATCAAGGATAAGGCAGTTGCCATATTTAAGTTTCTAATTACGATTAACCCTTTTATTAATTATAAAATTGTATCCAAAAGTAGATGGTTTATCTCTGAAACAAATTAAATTATTTAAACAACGATCCAATTTAACCATGACGGTTTTAATAGTTTTACATATGGCTTCCATATTTAATGTTCAGTAACCTATACATTGATAAATATTTCTTTAACTCATT
Organism: Druceiella hillmani; assembly: GCA_039881145.1. Lineage (NCBI taxonomy): Eukaryota > Metazoa > Arthropoda > Insecta > Lepidoptera > Hepialidae > Druceiella > Druceiella hillmani. The sequence continues at coordinate 16,894,774 of JAYKKI010000001.1, forward strand.
GTTAAATTGAGTATATTTTGGAAAAAAGACGTCACGAGCATTAGAGAACTAGAAGAAGATCGTAAATTTAAAATAAAATGCAAACATATTTCGGGAATGCTTACAATTACATAATTATCTAAGCGTTAATATAAGATAGTTTTTTTGGTTTAAATAAACAAATGGTGAAACAAACGTAATATTTATAATTTAGTCACGTTTGTCTAACTGTACATATGCCACAGTATCATAAATCTGTCAAGTAAAGTTTGCAGGACCATGTGGATTAGTTACGCCAAAACATTAATATAAAGAACTAAAATTTATTTTATGGACTGTTCCATTCTTTAAACTCAGGAAAAAGGAATATTTTTTTTTGTAAACTCCATTGAGAATATCAAGAAAAAGGTCAATAAAAATATAATGAAAGTTTTTGTCTCTTTCGTGAGATACGAATAACTAATATGCCAAAAAACATCATCCTCTTTATTTTTTTTAAGTATACGAGTGAAAAGTGAACAAAAACACTAAATTAAAACTGTTTTGGTTTGTTTTGCTTAACTTGTAATAATAAATTAAAAAGATATGGGCGATCCTGTTATTATTCTTATGGGTATGTACTAGGCAAGGAATATATATATATATATATATATATATATATATATATTCTATATATATATATATATATATATATAAAAAACTGTGTAATTGGCTTGTAAGTACATTGAAAATATTTACGAAAAAAGAAATAATTTAAGGGCACATAATAAAAGTAAGAAAACAGAAAGATATATCTTCCAATTTTTTGTTTGTTTATTTTTATACGTATCACGGGGAAACTGCTGATTTAGTTGAGATTGAGTTTGCAAAATATAGAAGATGAAGTAAAGTAACATATATTTATTATTTAATCGGAATCGGTTCACTCAATAAGACATACAAATTTAATATTTTCCAAAATAAGTTTACGTTTCATTAGTAAAGCAAGTACAAAGAAGTGGGGAGCTAAAGAGTACGAGTAGTAATCACATAAATATAAAATGCATCTAGTATACGTTAATGGAACATTAAATCGCGCAATGAAATTTTTAATTCGGACACAAATTAGCGAAATGAGCTTACCGAAAGAGATGTGTGGGGTACTGCGGGAAGGGTAACTATCAACTGATGGGTTTGCCAGCATTCAGTTAATTAATTTGAATGCAGGCAGACCTGTGAGAGCAGATGTCGGTCATGGCCATCTCCATTACGTAATTTTTTAAAATTTGTATGTGTTTGACATAATTTTATTTCTTTCCTGAATTCGTTTAAAATATGAATTTCTTGTCAACATTTATAATTGATTTCAATAATTAAATTTTTGTGTACTATAAACATATATATATATATATATATATATATATATATATATATATATATATATATATATATATATATATATACATAATATATATATATATATATACATTAATAATATATGTATATAATATTTTAATACAAATATTATGCGATCTTAACTTTTTAAACTTGTATATCTTACTAAACGGTTAAAGAACACGCGCAAATGGGAATTTTTCTCATGCTTAACCGGTTTATTCACGAAAGATGATCGTTAGTTATATTTTGGAATTCCTTTACTGATCTATTTCATTTCATATTCTATACATTCGTTTGAATTCACTATAACAAATATAAAGAGTACAAGGTTAGTTTTTACGACTCAACACTCAAAATAAAGATAATCTGTCTATTTTTCTAGTTTATAAAGTCGCGAAAGATGAACTGAATTACGTAAAGTTGATTCCTTGCAATCGGAGAGTAATATGTGTACTACGTTATTTTTTTGGAAAATACACGGTCTTGATTTTTTTATAAGACATACTACGTTATATTTTTGCAAAATACGTGATCGTCATTTTTTTTATAAAACATGCTACGTCATTTTTCTTGCAAAATACCCGATCTTCATTTTATTTTTTTTTTGCAAAATACACGAACTGATGTTTTTTACAAAATATGCTACCTAATTTTGTTGTACAATATACGGACTTACTTCTTACAAAATACACATTATTTCTTGCAAAACATACGAGTCTATTTTCAGTTACATTCATAACCCAAAGTTACAAATGTTTATCGTGCGAAAATATCTCCATTTGCAATAAAAATGCTTATTTTAAAAATTCTTATGAAACAAACTTTGCCGTAATTAAATGGATACCCCTAATTACTTGGATATATATTTACTGGGTAGATTCGTCGCACTTGAAATTTCTAGCTACCATCAAACAGGAAAAAAAATGTATTGGAGGAAAGTAATGTGGAAAAACATAGGTCCCTTTTTACGGAGACGGAAATACCTTTAGATGAGCTCTCGCAAAGTTTTAAGATTTTTAATTAATCTAACTTATTCAACTTGAACTTTGTACCTCGACTTCTATTATGTTCAACTGAGACTTCTTACGGGTGCTGAGGGGCAACATCGCATACTTTTTTGCTAAATGGAGGTTATTAAGATTTTCTCACGTCATAATTATAAGGCAATATCCGTGAAAATTAAGGAACAGCTCGTTATGCAAATATTATTCAGTGGTCTAATAAACGAGTTTTAAAGGCACTCGTTAGCGTGAAATTTTGGCTGCTTTACTTCACCGCCTAATCGGTGATTCTTTCGTTGCTTAAATGACGTTGTTAATTAATAACTAGTTTAATAATTTAAATTGATTATTAATTTATGGTTGTTATTTGATGATTTTTTTGTGGTAAACCTGTTAATATAATTACAAAACGTGACATTCAGGCACGTATAAAATACATTATGGTAATGTTTCTCCATTGGAATATTTACGGCATTTGAACGTTTACATTATTCTATGTATTTTCTCTCTTTTAAAGATATATTTTTAATAGTATTCTTAAATTGTTAAAAATTAAACGCATATGACACAGTTTGTAGTTTTGGAAGTTTTTATTGGATTTTTTTTGTAAATGAAAACATATGAATCGTGCTGTTTCTCTTATGCCTAATACTATCTTTATCCGAATAGTCCGAAGCTTTGAGTCAAGTGTCACTTGGTTTTTGGTTTGTTTAGGGTAAATTGTTTTTATAGGTTTTATTGTGATTTATGATGTATTTTATAATGATTGTGAACAAATTCGGTTCTTTATTGTGAACAATGAAGAATCAGAGAAAAATCAAATGAATTGAAAAAATAATTATATAATATTTCCTCTTGGGAATAACGTGATGAATCAAGTCTCTAATAAAAATTATGAAAAAAAGTTATTTCAAAATTTCAAAGTTTCGAAAACAGGTTTTCTTGTGGCCTTTAAAATTTTACTTTTTCATAGAGTTGATAAACTAGTTGCAGTAAGTTTATTGAAATAATTTTATTTATTAAACAGTTGCAATATTTGTTTGAAACTTGAGTAAAATAGTTGTAATATTTGTTTAAAACTGAAAGTTGTAATATTTGACTGAAACTTCCAATTTTGAAGGCAATTCCAATTTTAGAAAACGTTGTTTTTTTCCTTCACTCAAAAACTTTTACATTAAAAATGACAATAGGAATTAGCCTAATGATAATATAAAAAATATGGTCTGCGTATTGTATGCGGTAATTAAATTATAATGGTATAAAGTGTTTATGGTTCTAAATTTATAATTTAATATTGTTGCATACAGGATTAATTGATTATTGTCTGAAATATGAGAAAGTGGATTGTTCTTTGCGGGCGTTGTAATTTTCTACTCTACAAAAAAAGTATTAGGTGAACTCTTTATGCTGCTATTCTTAAGAGGAAAAGATATTTTATTAACAGAAAAAGTGTGATTCTATTCTGAAGTGTCTCTCTGAACGTAGACAATAACCAAACTTTTGGGTTTATTTACTTTACTCCTTGTCGGCTATTAACTGGTCTGCGGAATGACTTGGTGGCTCAGAGTATACATCCTGGGAAGTATGCTCTAAGCTTGCAGGAGAAAAAGAAACTCTATCTCTTGCTTAAAAATCTTGTTCAGTTTGTTTCACTTTTTGTTACAGTCTCAGTTTTCAACATATGAATTTACACTACCGCGACGAATGGAGTATTACTTCCATAAAACTCATCTCTCCTCTTCTCCATTCATCTCTTCTCCATTACATTTGTAATTCCTCATTCTTTCCATCATCTGATTGTTAAAGTCCAATCCGTCATGAAATCTATTTTTATAATGAAAGTAATTGAGCAATATTACTTTTACACGCACTAAACATATAAGCATTTAACATTATTATTTAGATGTAACTATACTAAAATTGTGATTAAAATACGTCCCCTAGATAGTAAACTAATTTATGATTAACACAGCAAAAATATGGTGTACAAAGCACGCTGGATTTGTATCTCGCCTTTGCAATTTTTTCATTTATTTATACTTTAAAAAATTGCGCTTTAAATCATGGTATCCTCGAATTTAGATCGCCGGTGTGATCTCCGCACTATAAAATAAACTTGAATAGGGGTCCAAGCCAGGTTTTTGAGGGGATTGGCTTTTCAGTAGTATGTTCACATTATTAATGTTGCAGAGCTAACATATCGTTTTGAGCCTCCTACGCTAGAAAATAAATTTTTAAACACTATAATATATACTTACTATAATTATACACGATAATAGATACTAATATACTAACACAAATATGGAGACACTCAGAAAAATGTTTTTATAACTACATTCGTGTTCAGATTTAACTATGATAATGTGCTAATAATAGGTAAAATAAATTTTTACCTTTGTGAAAATTGAAAATCATTGAATTTAATTTTTGGGTGGAAATTGAAAATAACACAAATACATATTTTTTTCAATTATTATATTGCAGTTGTTTTAATATATTTTTTTATCTTTTGCTGCAATTCTTTCTTAGCAAAGAAAAAAATAGTGTTCTTGTTAAAAAATTGGTCTCGTTATAGTAAGATATATAAAATTTAAATATATTGAAAATTTATAGCATGTCAATTAAAGTATGTCAGCACTTTATACGTACCTTCACTGTGTTTTAGACTTAGCTTTGCAGTTGTAAATATTTTCTGTCTTGTGCTCAGCTCATTCGCCTTTTACTCACCTAAAAAAAAGAAAAGTTCACGATAATGTCGTTTAAACAAAAATTAAATTCAATGATTTTCAAAGTAGCTAGTGACATGAGAATACTGATCTTGTTCCATTGACGTTGTTCATCTAAATATATTATTTCTAAAAGGTGTTTTTTGGTCGAGCGGCTCGATCTCTTTAACTACTGCACCAAAAAAAATAAAAAAAATACCCACTTAAAGCTTATGTTTTCTACTTTGGGCGAAAAATATAAAACAATTCGAACATTAATTTTTATAATAATTGGCATGAGCGCCATCTGTGGGCGACACATCAAATATCTTAGCCAAATTGTATACTTGGAACACGCTAGATGGAGATATAGTGCGAAGACTTCGCACGGGTCAGCTAGTTAACTTATATTTCAAAATATGTATTCAATAATTTTGATTACATTACGTATTTAAAAATTATATATAAAACTAGAATTCATAAGTGAACTGAAAGAAAGTGGAACAGGTCATAATATTATTTTTAGTTTTGATATGATTTGAATTGAAAATCTATTAAAGCGCCCAAAAATTTGTGAGAAATTTCATTCCCATTTTATTACCTTTAAATTTTTTTAATCGAAATTTTATCAAATCTCTAGGAAGATGTTAAGAATATTAACGAGAGGAATTCGATAATTGATTTAAATAATATCTAAATCTAGGTCGCAATTTAAAATTTCATATTTTGTCAAATATAATGGAATGAAAAGTATGAAATATATTAAATTCTCACCCACAGTTCTACTTGCGTAGAATTATATAAATTATGTTGCTCTATAAAATCGAACTTGTGTTTCCGGAATTTATTTCAGTCTAACAAATAGTGCAAACAGAACATTTTTCCATCACTCAGTATATAAGTAATGTTGGTTATTATGAAAAAGGGGATATTTCGTTGAATTTGACACTTTCCCTATTTTCATTTAATTTATCCAATGGCCTCTTAATTGTTATTCGGTATTCATTAATTATAAAAAATATTAATAAGAATTAATTCTAGGTGATAACCGTATATTAAAAATAAATAATTATAATCTGGCGTTATTCAAAACGGAGCTTAGTTCAAAATAATTTTGCGTATTTGCATATGACGGATGTAATCAATTTTGATTTATTATCTAATATGATATAAGTTTGCACTTTGAACGTATTCTAACTTTGCTTTATCCTACGCATAATCTCTATATAATGAATTGACTTTTTATAGGAATATTTAAAATAATTTTTATTAAACAATCTAAATAATTTTGATCCGATTTATTTACATTTACCGAATATATTTTTTACCTGCGTTTTCTCTACATGGTGTCAAGAAAAAAGCAATTAAATTTTTATTTACAACGAGAAATTGCCAAGTAAACAATATATTTATTTCCCAACAGGAAATTGTTTGCGTAAGGATTCATATCTTTTCACAATAAATAGACTTGAATATGATGTATACAATAATACTTTAATTTATCATTAAAACGCATATTGCGTTTTACCTATCGGTGACAGTTATATATCGTCACGAGCTTTTTCCGTAGCTTGCCAGTTCACCGTGATTTCAATTTCTCTTGCGCGCTCACAATTTTTTTTTGAAGTCATATTAACCTTTTTTGTTTCTGTAAATAATAGCATAATTTAATAAAATCTATCGTTCAATCTAGTATATAAATAATCTATGTACAAAAATTCGTTGAAATCTGTTAATCTAAAGAGATTTTGTGAGAGAAAGAGAAACAAACAAGTAATCAAGCAATGTTCCACGTTTATTTTATTAGTGGGGAATGAAATACTACATAAAATTTTTTGTGTGTTATATATATATATATATATATATATATATATATACATACGCATGCATGCAAATTTACATTTTAGACAATAATTAAATTTTAAGGAGTGATTAAAAATTGGCAACTAAATCCCATAATAACAAAAAACAATTTTTGCTGTAATCAACATTTCCTGTGTAAATATAAGAATTTATAAATTAGCCGTGCATCAGCGACAAAAGAATATCATCCCGTTACCGCGCCCCCTAACCTGCACAGGTAAAACACAGCAGACGGTAATTTAATTCCGTTAGGGCCGTGTGCTTAGAGAGTATGGGTGTTTCAGTACTGTTCAACTCGCAAAAAATATCCGTCCGACCGCAATCGCTTACAAGTAAATTTGTGAACATTTTATTTTGAAATACGGATATGAAAGTTTACAAAATCTTAGAAAAAGGTGCAACTTCCAGTGGTGTATTAAGCGAAATGGACGAATAAGTATTAAAATGTATAGACAAAAGATAAATGATACGTAAATATTCAATTATTTTAAGAAGTTGAATTCCAAGTTTTTAAATCTGAATTTGCTAATATCCCACCTGAAGATGTTGTAATACAACGAAACCTAGGTCGTGGTAAAGAAATTAAAGAAAGTAGAAATAATACTACATCACGTAGTTTCATTTAATTGTGAATAATATTTAATGTTTGAGTAATCTTTAAATAAAGTAATAATCTTTAAAAAACGTAAAATATACTAATGGGAAATAATATGTGAAATACACTAATATTTCATAGAAAAAATACATTATATACGTCAACAATTACGTCACGAAAAACTTTCACCTCGACGCCGTTTATCACACCAATATCACTAAGAAACCGCAGAGCACAATGTCGATTCTCCAATATTAATTATAAATCTATATCCATTACATCGTCAAGCGCTATCAATGGTTTATCTCATTCAGTACATGATCTATTAACATGGTTTATTAATGATTTTGTTTCACGTAGAAGTTTTTTGACATAGTTTTAATTTAAAAGTAGTGTTTTATTTTCCAATATATTTTTTCATTTGTGCCCAGATCTTAATTGGATTGATTTTATAGTGATATGGTGTAATCTCATATTCAGTATTCTCAAACTGTCTTGTATATTGTTCTAAGAATGACCTCGACAAATTCAGTCGCTCAGTCTTATATTTTTTATAAATATATATTTCCTTGGGTATATTTTTATGTATATACGTTTATCACGGTATTTTTCTTCTTCGTGATTAAAGCGTTCTTCTTAGAGCGCTTTTTATTTGCACTGAAAATGTTAGCATTCCAATTAGGCTTAGTATATTCGCCATTTCAATCACGTTATAAAAAAGAACTTAAAAAATAATACGCGTAATTATATAATACACTGAACATAACACTATTATATATATGATAATATAATACATTTAATATTTAAAAATAATTAAATTATTCTTTGAAAATTGTAAAAGTTATTAAAGTAAGAATCATAGATAAGTTCACACCTAGCAGATTAATTGTCGGTAATTGATGAGGCCGCGTTCGCTTCGCTCAGTTCCAAATGTATTCAGATCGTATCGGTGTACATACCATTAAGGTAAAAATGTATTTAATCTCCTGAATCTATATGCATACTGAGGTAATTAGTGTGACATCAATGTAAGCATACTGATAATGGGTGTCGCAATTAGTTTTACTAGCTGTGCACTCGGTTTAATTCAAATGATCATTACGCAGGTATATACTGTTAGTCCCACGTACATTTATACAGGGCCTTTTTAATACAACTATCAGATTTTGAGTCTTGCGCAACAGGCTAATAGATTGATCGTCATACGGACCCGTATTGGTTGTCTTTAAAACAAAAACTAAACATTTAGTTTTACCAGAAATACATATCCGAATGAAGAATAAGAATTAACAGCATAATATACAATAAAACATTGTTGTAGTGCTTGGACTTGTTAATTATTGACGTTAATTTTACCGCAAAACTTTTGTAATTTTTAAATTTTTGCTGATTCTTCTGAAAAATGCTTCCAATTTTTAATATAAGATTTTTAATTAAATTATGGTCTTAAGAGTATAAAATTGTGCATTATATTTCTTCCTTTCTAATGTCTATTCAAATGTTTTTCAGAGTATTGAAGTAGTATAAACATTAATATAGGTATATCGATTTTAAATAAATATTTAATCATTTTTCGAACATTTTCAGATCAGGTTAAACATAACATTTGCCACAGCCATACATAAATATATATATATATATATATATATATATATATATATATATATATATATATATATATATTTATACGTACACATGCTATGTGGCTGCGTTTTGGTTTTCAGCTAACTCTAGGTACTCGGAGTAATCAGCGTACAATTTCTCTTAAGATATTGTGATCATGAGCGCCTTTTTCTGAGTCTAAACAAAAAACTACTAAAATATCTTACATAATTATATAAATATTTTATGAACGTTTAAAGACCCTTCCAGTAATCGTGCCCTTAACCTTTTAGATGAATCCCTTTTAGATGATACTAGAATTTTTTTGGACTAGAAGTTTTTTTCTGACTTTTTTTCATTATCTTTATGCCAAATATTTCCCTATAATGCAATCAAAGATAGTTCTATAACAGTGGTAGCCGACTCATTGTAGCTATCTCACTCTACCGGATTAAAATTTATGACTAATTAAAATTAATGACTAATATGTATATATGATTTAAATGTTCGTGTCGAAATTTCGATTATATTCCCGAAATGTCTTATACTTTTGACTTTTGCATAGTCAAAGTGTATATTAGTAAAATAATTATGTAAATATTATATTTAAAACATTATTTATGGTGACAGTTTATTAAATAATGTAGTCACAATTAAATGAAACTACGTGATGCAGTATTATTTCTACTTCCTTTAAGTTCTTTACCGCGACCTAGGTTTCATTGTATTACAATATCTTCAGGTGGGCTATTAGCAAAAATTAACTCTTATGAACATCCAACAGCATTTATTTCAAACACAATAGCGGAAGCCGGGATGTTAAACCGGGTGTTAAGCCGGGTTGTTTGTAAAACAACGAAACCTAGGTCGTGGTAAAGAAATTAAAGAAAATAGAAATAATATTACATCACGTAGTTTCATTTAATTGTGGGTAATGAATTTCTACAAAATTAACGCCAAATATATTCAAAATAAGTAATGAAGTGATACAGTATATAGGTTAACAATAATGCTGGCATAATACAATGAATTTTGTAAATAGTTGTCAACTGGTCGAATATATATTGCGCCAACCGTATTCTAACTGTCAAATAGGTTTGTTTATAAACTTATATTTTTATAATTGAATGGAGCATAGGTAGCTGGTTACATTGCTTTCTTATTGAGTGAATTTCTCTACGTTTTGTATTAGCTTATTTTACTAGTACGCAAGGAGTAGCGATGTCAAATTCCATGAATTGTCAACCAGCGGAATAAGGTCTAGCAATATACTCCATTGTGGCTATAAGTTATAAAGTTATTTAGGTTATCCTATGTGGCTTAATAAATTCTAGGTCAATTGTTCTCTGGTATTCTAATACAATGATATCTAATACAAACATTTCTGTGTTATCCAGTAATATATTTATATACGTTCTACTGGAATTTTATTTATTTCACAAATTTACAGTCTTGAAATAAATTTACGTAACTCCAAGTTAACTCAGGATAATAATGTCTGCCATTGAATATGTCACTTTGCATATCATGTGCTGGTGGGACCGTGTTAGTAAGATTGTATCTGAAACTGATGCCCTTAAAGTGGTAATTAATTTTCTTATTATGGTGTTCGTATTTTAAGTGGTATATTGTTTATTTTATACCGATAAAGGAAAATCCTTTTGTGAAGGCGATTTACAAATAATCTTTAAAATATATAAGGGCCAATCCAAAATCATGTTTATATGGAATTGATACAGACATTCATTGCGAGATTTTATAATAAATAGGTAAGGATATTCTACACGTTCTTTTCATCTAAATGGATAATTCTATCAAACCATATGTTGAGAATGATATAGATATTTTTTTTTTACTTTGTTGGAAAAAATCATCTGTTTAATTTTTTTGATCATCGGTTATCAATGTAAGTTTTGGAGATATTATTTAACGGCGACCTATTGTGTAATTGAGATGTGATTAAAAGAAAAAAGAAAACTTTTTTATTATTGTTGCCTTTTAGAGTAATGCGGTAGCCACTGTTGTGGATTTAAAATATTTTTGTTTGGTTTAAAATCCCAACATGGAAATGTGAAACTTTATTGTAACAAATGGACCACATTTACTCCTACACACATATGTTTAAATCATTATATTTGAAACGTGTAATATAATGATAACTTTCAAAATAATAATTGGTAATAATGAGTGTAATTTATTAGAATTATGTGTGTCTGTATAGTTTTCTAAATATTACGTAAGATAGTAAGCACAATCTTAAATTTCAAGACTAATTCCACCATAAGAGTTTTAGTACCATAAAAAACACATTCAACACTCGTTGCTTGTACGAAATGCTTAACTCTAATTCTACACAAACATAAAACTCCCATGACTGTCATCATAAATAAATTATAAATCGTCAGTAATTTCTCAAAAGTATAACGGTTCATTTATGGTATTTCAAATTTTTGATAATTATAATAATATCTAAGACCTTGTGTATAGCCTGTAACATGCGTCGTCATGTATATGTGAGTGCGTTGATTAGTAGAGATCTTTGTAAAATTGTATGCGTACGCAAGAAACATCCTAATGTTCTTAATATAATACTCGAGATATCCGTCTTTAGTAAAAAATATTTAATAAAAATGTAAATATTAAGTTTCATCACGAAGGTTCTGTTTTTTTAAACAGAGCGAAGAGAAGGATCGTACTTAGAATTTGTAAATAAATTAATTACTTCAAACCTAATATTAATATTTTTGGAATTATGTTTTATTTGATGCTCTAATACGAAACTAATATGGTGTAGATCTAACGTTGTCGTAATAACTAAGAATATCGAGTAATATATTCCAATATTATCATTATTGATGAAAAATACATCGATATAAATAGAAACAGCCTCCACACTGCGTCGTTATTTGGTCACTCTCGTTGACGGATTCTCGTTATGAAAAAAACTTTTCCCATTTTTAGTCGTAATGAGAGTCGCGTTTCAGTCCGTGACTCGGAAATAATATCACGCCATAGCAATCAGAGGCAGCGGCCTGTGTCTGTGGAATGTAATTTTTTGGCATGGTCCTTTATAATTGACGTTCCAAAAGTGTTCAACAGAGGAGTAATAATGTTTGTTACATTACAATATTTCAGAAAATTTAGGTTCATTAACGGAACATCTTGTGCATAAGTGAGTCGTATAACAAATATTTGAATAATAATATAGGTTTGTCTAATTTTTTGTATAGAATGTATAGAATCTAGGTTTAGCTGTAGTACCACCTCTCTTTAGACCAGTTGTTTAAAAAACTAGGATAGTTATGATATTTTTCGAGCTCCTAGAAGAGCGGAACTCCAAGAATCACTTTTAAACACGAGTTTTTTACATAGACTAATATACTGCGAATAAGCGAACACATTCGACATGCCTTTCATAACCGAAATTGAATTGCTCTTGTGTGCGTAATTGTATATACGCATGAGTTTTTGTGATGGCTTTTCACTAACGATGTTATATTGATAATATAAAAATAAAGGCACTTATTTGATCAAATTTTGTTAACGATTTATTTCCCAGAGCCCATTATTATGAACTCGCCTCCAATTTGACATATTTTTAGGAATTATTATGTTCTATACTAGTAGAGTATGAGGCCCTCTCTCCGTTTAACCTTAAATATTTGTTGAACTTTAAACATTTTGGGTGCATTATTTGTACTGTAAAAAATATCAATCCGAGCGTATTTGCAAAAAATTTTAATATCATAGCCAAAAATGTCGAAAAAGCATTTAAATTTGGGCTTAAATTAAAACAAACGTTGTATCAGTAAAAAATAAAGTACAGTAAGTAGTTAAACCAGAAAAATATGTACAGATATTTTAAAATAAAACAAACGACATATTATCTAAATAACCTTTAAGTACTAACTATAAACAAATTATATTCATTTTTAAAATTGAAAAAATAACCAGCACGAGTTCTTCAAACAATGACACTATTGAAACTGCACATTTTAGTGTTTTCAATTACACAATTCAACTACGAGAAAAATTTATAAAATTCAATATGAAAAAAGGAATTTTCATGAAAGTTCCTCAAGTAATGGTACTAGGGCACGAAAACTTAAAAACGTACTTCCACGATTCTAAATAATCCTTTTGTTAGTTATTATAAAAATCATAAGCCTTTAAATAAAATAATCTTATTCGAATGGTTTCTCAAAGTTTGTTTTGATAATTTTTTTAAAATCTTCATATCTTAACCTTATTGTCAAATAATTTTCAATTATATATCTTATTATGTGTGGTTCTTAAGAGGGTCCTGATCATATGAATTATCAATTAAATTATCAAACATTTTCGGTGTAAATAAATTGTATAACTTCTAAAACTGTATCACTAAAAGTCGTCTTGCCAAAGTTAAAATTAGTTTTTAGCATTTTTTTAGCATTTAATGTTAGCATTTTAAACATATACCAAAAACATCTTTTGAAGAATAAGTCAAAAAGCCCTTACCTTGTTTTGCGTAATCTTTACGACTTATAAATGACTCATTGATTCGTATTTGTACCAAGGAATCTATAGAAATTTCATAATGTATATTTTTTTTTATTTTTGTAACCACAAATCCTGTATATTCGACAACCGATTTAATAAATTGTGATGAGTCTTCAGAAGTGATAGCTGGTCTGATAATAAGGAGCACACGTTTTGAAAATCACCTGGATTGCCATTTAGAAAATTATTGCTCAATCGAAATTTCTATAAAATTATCATTTAATTTTGAAGTATTAATAGATTTTGCAGTGGAAACTATGCTGGAAAAAAATCGTACTGAACGACTGTTGCAACAGACTTTGAAAGTTTGAATATGCGTTTTTTTGTTTAAATTTAAATTATTTGAAAAATTGCGTCTCTAACATAACTTTTCTTTTTTGTTTGAAATAATGTGCCGAAATGTAATTTTGTTTTCCAATTCCAGACCTTCCTTCATTTGAACATAAGGTAATAAAGATAAATTTAATTTTTTTTATCATTTTCGTCCCTTAAAACTTTTTTGTCATCGAACATATTTCTCACAAGTTTTAAGAAGTGACGCAGATCGAGTGTAATATAATATTTTTGGCTTTGTACGTGAAATATGGAGTATATGGTTTGCTGTTTAATTTTGTGCTAAGTACCAGTTTACTTCTTCCAGGAAAGAAATCAACTGGAAATTTCCTAAAGCTATTCACAGCCGCAACCATAAATACTCGAAATTGATTTGCAATTGTTGATTCGTGTCCGTGCAAATGATTGCCTATATTAATATTGCCAAAATATCTTAAATGTGATGCTAAGAAATAAAGGGGCACTTATTTGATCAAATTTTGTTAACGATTTATTTCCCAGAGCCCATAATTATGAACTCGCCTCCAATTTGACATATTTTTAGGAATGATTACATTCTATACAGTAAAGTATGAGTATAAGTATATATTTCTTTTTTTAGCCATTTGCGTTATTGTATTGAATGTAAAACTCATCTGTAAAACTCGGTTCGCAGTTTTCTCTCTGATATAATTTCCTAAGTTTCTTAATTTCCTACAGATCATAGCATTTTTATGGGGAGTACAGTTGTATTTATTAAGAATTTTTCTCCATTGTGATATTTTCAATAAAAATATGGTAACTATTATTAAAGGATTGAAAAGAAATTTCACTTTATAACTGTCAGCTTGTTTTTGATTGTGTACTAAAATTATATAACGCTTGATCGTTTTACGTACCAACATTATGTTCTTATTTTAAGTACTGAATGATTTAGATGTATTCCATTTTTTTAAGTCTCCCGATTTTAATTATTGAATTTTAGTAATTCTAAATAATGCTGTCATCTGTCTGTACGAAAGTAAATAATTAAAAAATTACATGCATTTTACACAGATTCTAGACATTATTCCCAAGTTACCACCCGTGGTGTCCCAAAGTCTTTATAGAGCCTGCAATGACCCACTTCATGCAAAAGAGTGGGCCTTCGAAATTAATAGTTTTCCGTATCCACAATCAAACACTTTCACCCAACTCAATGACCCATTTAGGAACTCTATATTTTCTAGAACGATTTTGGCGAATTTTCCAAATGCCTTAAAGATCAGTCCACACTCAACCAGGTCATGGTGGCTGAAGATACCTCCTCCTAACGGTTCGCGTGATTCTATTCTGATGCTATACTGGCGCACACTCTTAATTAAGACTCTACGTGTGTCATCATGCTTGCTGCAATTAAAAAAACATGTTTCACGTCCTGTGTATCTAAATCACAGGAATACACCGGGTATTTTTTCACTACAAATCGATATAGACACGTGTGGCAGGCGCCATGTCTCATCAAAAACTATGAGGTAAAATAATCGACCTTCCCCGATTTGAAGGAGGAAACCATTAGGTGACGATCTTCCAAATACGTCTTTCTAAATCATGTTTTAGTCGAAAGGAATTAACCTCAACAACCCGTAAACGGACCCGTAGACGAAATTAATGAATGACAAAAGACTCAAATTCTTGATGTGATTTAGTAATTCCATTCCACAATATTAAATGTGTTATAAATGAAAAGATTTTGAGCAATTTTAGCACATTTAAACTATCTTTAGATTTGTGTTGCTTTAATTAAATAATTTTTTCCGAATGCGGATATGAAATTTTATTTTCAAATTTGCTTATTTGCTGACATTGTGGGGTTTAAAAAACGTATCATATGTGCAATACCTCATCCAAGCTTTTTTATGCAATAGACACATTTATATAGTGAGATACATGAATTTGCATACGGATCGACTTTGCTTAATTTGAAAATGGACGTACTTTGAGTTTATAGATATTTTGATCTCAAAGATCCTTTCTGTTTCACAAATTTAGTTTTGTTATGAAATTTTACACTATGGTCGAATTAGTTATTCCGACAAAAGGTCGATATCGATAAAGCGGATTTTATTGAAGATTACAAAATTAATGCGCGAGGCGCAGGAGCATTCACACATTAATTTATCTTTGTAGCTCTTCATTAGACTCTCACAATAGCTGCAACGATTTTACAGTTAGCTAGGTATACTACGGCATTGGCACCTTAACATATATCATTGGCGTCCACGGCATGTTGTTAAATGGTCATCATACAATCCGGTAGATTTTACTTCTCTGTTTAATCGTAATATCGTGCTGTGTCATTACCGTCCAAAAATAAAAGAACACTCATCCCTTTTTTTTGCATAATTATGCAAAAGAAATACATAGCTGGGAACGTCAAGTTAACGTTCGCGTTATTAAAAAGGCTATTCATGCAAGTTTGCCTCATTTATTGCCTTTACCGAAATAAAAGTTATAGGTTGATGAATTTCTGTATTAATGACATGTAATAAAGTTGAAATAATAAATAATTATCACTTTATAAAAATAAAATGTTAACGTCCACTCATGATGCACTATAAGGGATTGAAGTGGCATGTTGACGGATAATAAAATACTCTATAGATTCGGATAAAATTTTAATGAAATTCGCCTAGTATAAGTGGAACATTTACGATAAGAATACAATTAATTATAGTTTTTTTGGTATTTCCAAAGGATTTGAAAACATATATTTCTTCAAAGATAATTTATGCAACGATAAATAAAAGGCAGTCGTAATTTTGACGACCGAAGCAACTCCCTGCGAAGAGGTATTGATACAATAAAGTGAATTTCAACAGTTGTGCTCGCTCTCATCACTCGAATTATTTCCAATAAATTCTCAAGAGAATCAAATTGAATTTATTTGATGAAAGTTTTCAACGTGACAACCGTTCACGTTCAGCTGTTCGATGAGCGCCCGGTCTCATATCGGCTTTATCGCCCTTTTGGGAATATTGGAGACTACGTAGGGCGTAAAGAACTGCGAAGGATTTATTAACGGGAATGAACTCATTTTTTGGTTTATTTTTAACCGAAGTCAAACAAAGCGACATTCTTTATCCTAATTTATTTCACATGTTCTTTTTGTACGTGTACGTGCATACTTTTCTTACGTAAGCGCCAATTTTGATTTTCTTGAATTTTTTAGTTATATCTTATAATGTGGTTATTTTATTTTCATGTTCGCTTCTTATATGACATCGTATAGTGTAAAACAAACCAATAATATTAAAAAAAACATTATCCAAGTTTTTTGTTTGTAGTAGGCACGTTTGCATAATTTAAGTTGCATAGATTTAATTTTGCTTACTTTGAGGATGGGTGAACTTCGTGTTTATAGATATTTTGACTATGAAAGTCCTTTTTTTTCATAAATTGAATTAAACTATTATGAAGTTTCATACTAGGGTAAAATTAGTAACTCGAACAAAACATCGATACGGATAAGATAAATTTAATGAAACCCAACATAACAACAAAATGACAAAACGGGGATAAAAATATATTCATCGATTTTTTTTGTAAAGCTTTCATATGAAAAATGTAATATCAGCTATAATTATTGATGTGCTTAATTAAACAGGTATCCTAAAAGATTGAAGAACCATAAGAAAGCTATAACTGATATTCCTCTAATTCTCTTTAAGCTACTTTCGTAGGTATTCTTATTACTCTTCATGTAACATTCGTAATTAACGTTAAGTTAACGAAACACTAACGTATCCAATGTCAAATATTTTACATAAAATGATTCCATTAAGCGATGCTAGTATTAAAATACAAGGGAGGACAAATTGACGGTAATAACAATGTACTAAAGATTGAAAAATTAAAAAAATAAAGTAGGGAAGTTCTTTAATTTAAAATTATATATATATATATATATATATATATATATATATATATATGTATATATATATATATATATATATATATATATATATATATACATATACATATATTTTACGTTTATCTCATTTTTTGTTCTATTAATAATTTACAAATATTATAGTCAATTAAATGAAACTACGCGATGTAGTATTATTTCTACTATCTTTAATTTCTTTACCACGACCTAGGTTTCGTTGTATTACAACATCTTCAGGTGGGATATTAGCAAAGATGCTATCTTTTTTGCTAATATCCCACCTGAAGATGTTGTAATACAACGAAACCTAGGTCGTGGTAAAGAAATTAAAGATAGTAGAAATAATACTACATCACGTAGTTTCATTTAATTGCGAATAATGAATTTCTACAAAATTAACGCCAAATATATTCAAAATATTATAGTGTTATTTTAAATCCTTTTACACTTATGTAGACATACATCGAAAGGAAAAATGGACACCATATTAGATCACTCACTTATTCGTCTATCAAGTTACCATAACCGTTTTCACAGAAACCGCTTGATCTAGATAATTGAAACTTGGCACAGTAATAAAGCATATTAAACCTCGTGTACCTCAATAACTATCTCTCAAAAATGTCAAATGGGAAAGTTTAGAGTAGGCAAATTAAATTCTAATTTTAGTTAGTGTTTTCCTAATTATGTTTCTTAATTGCATTTTTGTGCTTGCTTCCTAATTGCGAGGAATATTGAAAAATACGCAAAAAAGTACACGGCCTTATTTCCGAAGATACTGAAACTAAAATTATAAAAAAACATACGGTTTTAAAAAGCCTACGCGAATGTTGCAGGAAAGCTATGACGATAATTATATATGTTATAATTTATGAGATGTTTGCTAACGTATGTATTTCCTCTATGAAATCACATAGTGATGACATGTAAAATAAAGTAATTTCACTCCAAATGAGATACCAAATCTCAATGCGTGAGCTAAACTAAC
Source organism: Druceiella hillmani (assembly GCA_039881145.1). NCBI lineage: Eukaryota > Metazoa > Arthropoda > Insecta > Lepidoptera > Hepialidae > Druceiella > Druceiella hillmani. Next base: position 16,913,666 of record JAYKKI010000001.1, read on the forward strand.
TCTTGGGTAGTTGTTTAATACAGTATTTAATTTTTTAATATTAAAATAGAATTGTGGATATATTTTTATAGCAAGAATTCAAGAAATATTTAGGTCAATTAAAAACCAAAAAATTAAAAAAAAATATTTCTTTTGTTTTTTATTTACCTCCTCTTTCATCAAACTGGGGGTTAATATTATTTTTACAAGGTCGCGGTCACGGTATCATTGGAGAAGTCTTTTAAGAAGAAATCAAAAATATCTAGCAATATTTATTTACACCGCGTTTTCTTTGGGAGATATGGATCTCCAAAGTATTTTGCAATAAAAACGGCGCTTAGCAATCATTTTAAGAGAAAATAACTTTGGTCGGCTTTTAGTAATAGATTAAAAAGTTTAATAACAATATTGGGCATTCTTCGATGATGAAACTTTTACCGAGTATTTATACCTGAATATATTTGTATTCCGTCAACATCCTATCTTCCGCCAATACTGGATATAAGCTTCTTCGTTAATGTGCATTTCATTGGAGATAATGCCCGTAATCGCCGCCCTTCGGCAGGCGGTTTGGCAATTTTAGCACGTAGTTTTTCGCACCAATGACGCTGTCGCCCATTACTGATCTGCAGTATTTTAGTTGCAGACAACCAAACTTGCTTATAATAGTTATTACTGGAGGCTGATTGCAAATATCACTCCTGTTCCGCTAGATGTGCCGGTCGTGAATCTAATCCGGGTCGTGAAAAAATATTAAGAATATGATCAATCCAACAAACCATGGCGGTGACAAAGTACAAGGTATTAATATGAAAATTGTCACGCGTCGTTATTGGAAGACGAATCTCCCATATGCGTAAGAAATTCGATGCAAATGTTATGGCTTTAAAATAATTACATTCTAGCATAATCCTTTTTTTGTTTTTCTGCGTGCTGGTACCAGGAGAGTGTCATCTTTAAGTTTATTAGTTTGTTGATGGGAACTTAAACACGTAAAATTGAAATTAGTTTAGTTATATCTGTATAAGGAAATGGTGAAAAATTAATTGAAACTTTCGATTTTGTAAGATCAGACTTTTTGAACTCAAGAACACATGATATGATTTATGATATATGTTTTTGGTCCAATAAGACTTTTAATTACATATAACTCGATGCAGGAACTAGCATATATTTTATAAGTACTGTTTTTAGTTCTATATTAATGTTCATAATATTTTATTCCGCGTAATTCTCAATGTATCATAACTTCGTCTTTAACGAAATATTTCCGATTTTCCTTGTTGAGATACTTTCATTGCGTAACAGACACTCGCTAAAAGAAGGTTTTCGTAATTCGGAAACCACAGGTAGGCAATTGCTTTTTTAAGTTCTGTTAATTAAACAAATTTTGAACCTCTAGTTACCACCGAGACTGGTTAATTGAAAAAGACTTGGGCACAATTTAATTTCCGTTTAAAAGATGTTATTATTATATGTTACGTCAGAGGAAAAGTATGTTATTCTGTTTAAAGTTTAAAGAAAACGTAATTAAATTTGTAGTATTTTTACAATTCATTAATTTTTTCTTTCAATTTTTCAATAAAGTATACATTTTTTACTATTTTCTACTAAATATGTAAAACAATTATATTCTTTAATACTTCATAAAGAAAATTAGAAACATTAGTTACCATATGGCGTTTTTTCGTTTGTAAGGCTGCTTTATTCAGATATTTTCAACTTTACGAGAAAAAATGCTTAAAATTGTTTGGAGTGAGAAAGTAAATTATTTATTGTTTTTCAAAATAGTCTGCATTTCATTAAATTGACAGAGATCAAAAACAATCAACTCATTGTCTCTTGGACGTCTCTTCCACTGCCTTTACAAAGGTTACCGCTTCTTTGGTGTCCGGGAATCGTATGCCTCACTGTTTATCTTTTATTCTAGGAATAAAAAGACATCATATGGTGCATTAAATATTCACGAAAGACTACATTTGAACCCGTTAAACTAACTGTAAACAATAGCGGGAAATGAGACTTCATCATAAAATGTCAGTGTCATTCGTTACTTTGCTGTTGAATGAAACCTCAAGGAAAGTCTTAAAAAATTGCCGAACGGAAATTTTCTATTGTTATATTAATTTTCACGTAATACTTTTAATTTTAGTCATATCAATTTCTAGAAACAAATGAAAAATTCATATTTTTCATTCAATAGATTCCGAAAGTTTCCGATTTCCTAATTTGAATTAATTTTTATTACTGTTTACCAACAATTCTAACAACGTTCAGTGACACTCTTGTAAGTAGCGATGTAAGGAAACAAAGTTTTAATACTCCAATCCAATTCCAAGTTTGTCTTGAGTTGAGAACGTGAGTAATGAACAGAATGGGTGTATTTCTAGTTTAGGTATATCCTCATGAGATTTACCAACTAGATAGAAAATATTTTTGAAAACTTTTTACATAGACTTGTGTAAATTTAAACGATATTAAAATTTTACACAGACTTAAAACGTAATAGAAATTTAAAAACATCATTTGAATTTTTAATGTCTAAATAATTTCTCCGTTGTCTATTTAATGTTTGTAGTATTACTTCTAAATTGTATGAACAATATAAAACTTAACTAATTTCAAAAATACTAATAAAACGGGATAAAGGGATACCCTTTATTTTTCAAAGAGAGACTAATATGCAAAATGTGGAAAAGTATAGTAGAGCATATTGTTTTAAGTCGTCAGCCAGACTGAATTGCTAGTGAAGTTTGAAATATACTGTATCAATAAAAATAATCTATTCGCACGAAAAATTATTAGGTTTTTATTAACGGTAATAGTTCAACTTCTTTTAAAGGAAGTAACAAACTAAAAACTTCGTGTAAGCTTTCTTACCTTTTCTCTCTTCTATGCCTTAAGCTCCAATTAAATTGAGTTTCAGATTATTTTAAGTACTTTTAAGCTTGCATATCCATTGTTACGCACTTAGGAATGATAGTTTTTTTTTACTTTTTGTATTCACAAACACTATACATCATTCTCTGATTTTTATTTAGTTATGTATGTTTTTTATAACGCGAAACAAATTAGACTTATTCCCGTGATAGAATGCGCTACGAATACTTAAATCCATTAATACTTAAATCCAACGGTTGTCTGAAAATATTTTTCTTTTCGTAATCTACTTCCTTTCTGCGAAATTCTTTTAAGGAAATAGTGTTGATGAGATTATTAATATATCTGAAATTCGTAAAGATTTCACTTTGTTACCTCCGATCATTCATGTCATTTCAATTTATAACAACGTGGATGATCAGTGAAGTTACAAACTTGGCCCAAAATAGCACTTCGCAATAATTTTTAAAATAAAAAAAGGCAAGTACTTGACTGCACCGTAGAGTTGCAAATACATAGGAGGGACCGAAAGGCGTTTCTCTCCATTTTTGTGTATTATTGTAATCAGCTATTTATATATATATATATATATATATGTAAACATGTATATATATATATATATATATAAACATGTATATATATATATATATATATATATATATATACACAAATATATTTATATACAAATATATATGTATTATTAAGCTGATATTTTTTTGAAAAGCAAGCATTTAAATACGAGAATTTTATCTACACAAACATAAAAAGATTATGTTGTATTACTTGCATTTTATGGTCTTAAAGCTAATAAACACAATTACCAGCCTTTACGTTTCCATTTATCTTGTGTGTTGCATTACTTTTACATGAGAATCCATTAAGAAATATAACATTTTATTTATCCATTAAGAAAATATAACATACCACACAAGATTTTAACCGTGTGACCAGAGAAAAGGCTGATTATTAGAAAAAGTGGAGTCTTCAGATAAAAAAATTATTTGTATCAGTGGTTTAGCTTTAGATTTAAATATATCGACAGTTTAGTGGTTTTGATATTCAGCTAAGAGAAGGCGGAAGAGACTCTTCTAAACGACGGGTATGAATAACATCCGGAGTAAGGAACGAAGTGATATGTTAACAAATAAAAATACTAAGAAACATACATAGTTTTATTAAAAAACAATCGTTCTTTTAGTTCAATTGTCTTCTAAAAAATATGATACGGTGGCAGAGTAAATTATTAAATAAAGGAAATTTATCGAATATTACAGTGCAACCATCATTTGGTTGCTGTCATCCATGATGGTTGTACTCGTTGTTTGTTACGTATTCAAAAACAATTATTCAGGAACAAGGTGAAAAGTAGAATATTATGCTGCTATTTGGGTTTAATTGAAGATTTATAGTTAGATAAATGCATTGAATTCACAGAGAAGTAGAAGAAATATTATTATATAGTACTTATTATTATTTCAAACCAAATAAAAACTGTTTAATAAGGGGCAGGTATTTTTCAGTTAACATCAAAAACTAACGTTTTAAAAAGATTCTTACAGAACTGAATTGTTATATAATAGCAATATAATATCTACTACGCTTGCTTATAAAATTAATCATTACTGTTAATTTCAATTTTAATGATAACATTTTACATTCGCTGTGGAAATGTTTTGACGAAATGATTGGGTTGGAAAAGCTTCGAGACTTAAATCCTAAATTAAATTTCTTTAAATGTAAAAATTTGCATCAATAATTTACAATATTTCATTATGCTAAATTAAAGCAATTGTATTTTTGTAATGAGGCGTACAAATAGATTTTTAAGAAATATTGGTGACTTGGAAATAATATAATAATGTTTAATGGTTTATATATTTGGTATGCAACGACAGAACAAGATAGTAGGTAACATTATTATGATTTCCAAAGATCAATCAAAGACACTCAATTTCAGTTGTTTCTTAAAGTCAAACATAGCTAAGGAACTTCATCAGTGTCAAAGGGATCACAAAATATTGTCTTAACCATATAATTGATAGCAGCTTATTAAAAAAAATAAGAAAGATCAAGCACATACCAATATGTGTATAATAAAGAATTATCTATATTTGAGGTTGGGGGAAAAAGAAGACTTTTTAACTTCTTCTAGGCGTTATCGGCTGGTAAGTCCGTAAATGTCTATGTAGTATAGTAATTATCCTCTTCATGCTGAAAAATTTTCCTATAGAACCGCAGGCTGAATTGTTATTGGTTTGGAGAAAAAAATCGGAATACCAGTTAAAGATGCCGTCTTCTTTATTAACGGCATGTTACATATTAGTCAAGTCTGACGTGATAGTAGGGATTAAAAAAGTACAGCTTATGCTATTTCAACCTCAGTGTTATTATTGTCACATTACGCAGTAATTAAGACGTTTCATGATAACGTATTATTAATTGTTAACATTTCAAAGATTGTGTTTCTATAGTGGATTATACTTAATTGTTTATTTCTCTGCTTTTAAAAAAATATACAAACTCAATATAAAATGAATAAGAATATTTCTTGCGGTTTTTGTTTGAAGAAAACAAAAAAGACGACTGCGAAGCGTATACAAGATCAATATGCTATTGGGTATTTAAGATATAAGAAATGCGTTTTTGATTAGAACTCTCTAGTGTGTGTTAGATGTTATAATGATGCTTATAGAAATAACAAAAAAGTGGTAATGAGACAAACGAAAGAACATCGACAGTAGTAGAGAAAGATCAAGAGATTGGTAGTTTACCGTCAACAAGTAGTGATAATGAAACAGATATGGATTTGAATGCGTCATTTTCTAACATTAATAAAGATGAAACAAGCGTTATTTTATAAGGAGGGCTAGTAATAGTCATTCAAATTGTTTTTTATGCAAGTCAAAAAGTAGTGTTAAAGATATAACATTAAAGGGAAGATATCAAGCATTCATCCAAACAGATACAATGGTTCCATCTCGAGCGAGATGCCGTAGAACATATTTGATTGATGGCTTATTGGATAATGAAGATATGAAAACATTAAATTTTCTGAAAATATTACGATATATTCAACAGAATTAGAACAATTATTGCAAGAATTATGAAAAAATAGCAAAAAATGTTTAGATTTTGATAACGATTCGTACATGCTTGATAACGATTATTATCAGTTGGCAGGTATGAACAAATAAACTTTGATAAATTAGCTAATTGCATTCAAAGTAAAGTTCGTCATACTGCTCCACATTCTTATAGAACATGTGTAGCAATACCTTTAGTTAAACTTCGTACGGGCATTTTACGCTATGTATTATCATTTCTGTTTAAACTTAAAGAAAAAGTTATTGGAAGAAGTATACTTTCTGTTACTAAAGCCCTTATGTCAGAATCTGTTCCTTTGGGAGAAAAGAATTTACAAAAAACATGCAAGGAGTAGTGCTAAAAAATTATTTGATAACAATAGAATTCATTATTGTAACCGATGGATCGTGTATATATACATTTATATATAAATATATATACATATATATATATATATATATATATATATATATATATATATATATATATATATATATATACATATGTATGTATATATGCATATATATATAAACTCTTTTGCAAAAAAAAACGGGCACTTATAGGAATAAACCATATCAGAATTATTTTATTATTATTTGATGCATTTTATATGGCGATATGATGATAATATTGTTTTTACCTACTTCAATCATTAAAAATGCGAATAAATAAAAAAAACGATATAAAGTCCACATACGAGCGTTTTCATACTGGTACATTAAAAGTGGCTAAAGTTTATTTTTGAATATTTTTTATTAATTTAACATAAAATTTGAAAATTTAGTAACGAGTATGACCTCCTCTGGCTAAAATCAATACGCTTAATCTGCTAGACATACTTTGGACGACGTTTTTTAACATTTCCTAAGGAATACGTTGACATTCAGCGACGATCACATTTTTAAGGGCCTGAATGTTTTTTGGAGCTGGTTTTACGGCTCTGACTCATCGTTTAAGATTATCCCATATGTATCGGATTGAGGTCCGGACTTCTAGCTGGCCAGTCTAACGCATCAACGTCTCTAGAGCGGTGGGCGCGAGCGTTGTCGTCCATAAAAATGAACTCGCCTCCAACTGCTGTTCATGCGGGTTGGGTATGAGGAATAAGAACCTCTGTTATGTACCTTTGCGTATTAAGTGGGCCATTTTCAATAAAAACTAATTCGGTACGGTCACCTGAGTTAATACCAGCCCAAAACATTACGGAGCCTCCACCGTAAGGGGTGATTTCCTCAAAGCAAACTTCTGCGAAGCGTTTTCCAGGTCTTCGTAAGACTCGCTGACGTTGATCCTCACCAATAATCGATATACCAGCTTCATCGCAGAATAAAACACTGTTCCAGTCTTGTTGAGTCCATGACGAAACATTTTGAGCGAATCTCAATCTGGCAACTCGATGCTCACGGAGCAATGTAGGGTCCCGAGCTGGGCGATAGCTACGTATATTAATGGCGTGAAGTCTTCTTCTGACTGTCCATAAGCGTACTCGTGTACTTCTGACGTCCTCGAGGTTCTGTTTTAGAGCCACGTACGTAACTTGACGATTTCGTAGCGCTTGACTTACTACGAAGCGGTCGTCCCGTGGTTCAGTGCACCGTTTTCTTCCAGAACCGGGCCTTCTACTGACGGAGCCAGGTTTTTACTATCGTTGCCAGGTCCTTTGGACGATGGAATGGCTCACATTATACTGCTGAGACATAAAATTGGCTACAGCCTTTTTGAAGCAGTGCAATAATTTTACTAGCTCTTATTGTTTTTTAAACCATACTGAGAACAGCAAACAGAAGTGAACTAATGCAGCAAACAGCAGAAATGTAATTAAAATTTATTCGTTAGAATAAAAAACGGAGCAAATGAAAAAGAACTTAATAAGAGTTGGATTTCATTTACCGCCAAAAAATACGTTTTTCTCAGTGAAAGATAATTTTCATTCAACAAGGATTAATTTCAAATTCAGAATACGCTATACCTGCCAGTAACAATTACAATTAATACAACCTCTTAATAAAATAATATTTTGTTAATAATATGATAAAATCAAAACCGCCCGTTTTTTATGGAAGAGTGTATATATATATATATATATATATATATATATATATAATACATAATTTTTTTTCGTTAATACAACAAGATATCTGTCACATGTTTTGGGTCCATAATTTATAGATGGCAAAAGTAAAAACGCTGCTATTTAAATTCTGCTCTAAAATCTTCTGTCTTATCTCTGAAATAATGGCCTCATTCTGATGATGTGTTGATCTTTGATCGTGATTTTCGAGATAGCCAGCAACTGCTCGAAGACTTAGGACTGATATCCAAATAAAATATTTAAATATTATATATAATAATAGCGATGAAAGTCAACATACTACCGAAGAAGCAAATGAATCAAGGTTAATATTGCCTATAAGACGGGTTATGGGATCTGTTAGTGACTTAATAAAATGGTGGAAAGCTTTAGAAGAGATTATTCCTAACTTCCAGATCCCTTTAATGGGCGTTTATCAGTTAAAATAGGCCAAGAGCTGTACAAAAGAGCATTTCAGTGATTTGGGGCTCTATGAACTATATGTTTTTAAGAAAAGAAATGATATAATTCGTCTTCAATCACAATATTCATTTTCAATATTCATTGTCAAAAATATAAAACTGATAGGTCCAATATAATAATTGTATTTCTCCTCCAGTTTTTGGGTGGAATTGCCAGTGTAAAGGTGCACAAGTAGTGGGCTGTTGTGTATATGTAGCAGCAGTCCTCTGGTATTTAGGATATGATATATAATTAAAGGAAAACAATCTAAAATGGTCAATACAGTTACTACACATAAGACGCTGCTACATCACAGTAGTCTGACAGTAATAGCAAAAACTTAGATTAATTATTTTTACTATTTTCATAAGTTATTAATGTAATATTAACTTGTTTTTCTAACTTGTTAGCTTTATTGCCTCAATAAATTTGTTTATTTTTTGTCACATACATGTTAAAGTATTTAAATTAATTTTACTTTTATCTCAAATACACTTAACCTAAGTTAAAATGTAAATGAATAAAAACTCAAAACTCTTCAGGGGAAAATAAACCTATCATATGGAAACCCATCTTTTAGTATAGTAATACATATTATTAATTCACCTATTTTTCATTAGTTAATTTTTTTTAAATGATCTTGTAAGAATCAAAGAATTTTTTTTAAATTTTATATCTCGTGGATTGAAAACGTTTGTTTTAGGGTATACAAAAATATTTCTTTATAATTTAAAATTGTATATTTGAAAATTCTTTCTTTGCATATTTTATAAAATATGAAAATATGCGAAGAAAGAATATTTTCCCTCCCTTATTTATAAAAGTAGCCAACCCAAAATTATGAAGAAATAAGATTTTTAATGGTCTACGCAAAAGTTATAGCAAAATTGTAGCCGATCCTAGATGTCATAATGATTTTTAAGTGTAGTACCATGTTCTTTACGCTTGTCAAAGAATAGTTAGCTATCCTATACTTTTCTAATATACTATACTTTTATAATATACTATACTTTTCTTGGGAAAAATTAAAATTAGTAAATAGTTCAATAGAAATATTACGTACCCATAAATATTTATAAGCATCTACATTCATTCAGAACCTTGGTAGCGCAAATTTCACTTATGCTGGGAGATGCTATATGAGAGGTTTTTAAAATGAAAAACTGAATCCAACGGCATACATTTTGATGGCTTTTCTCATCACAGTATCAGTTCTTGTGATGAAATATTTAATTAAATATAATGATTATTCAAAGGTTTGGGATTTATCAACTTTTATGACTGCCTTCATTGCACTCTTTTAAAAAGAATTTGGCTACTAAATTTCTTGATTTCTGAGATGTCATTGACGTTGACGCTATTATTACTGTCATTATCAAAGCGGAAGAGTGATGTCCGTATGCTCTGCATACTGTATTACTACTGACTAGCGTGACCCGTGCGAAGTCTTCGGATTATTTATTCCATTATGAAGCTCAGATGACAGATCAAACAAGTATTTTACTAAAATTGACATATAGAGGCGCAAGTATCAAAAGCATTGAGCTAAAGTGCCACTTTATTTATACGTGAGTGGATTTGAAATTAAACAAAAATTTTACCGACCGTCAATCATATTGACGTTGAGCCGTTAGATGGCAGCATTGCTGTTTTGTGTATATAATTTTAATAATTAATTAATTTGCAAAAACAATAGCAATAATACATTTTTTAGTTGTGGATGCCGGTAGAGCAAGCAATTATCTATTAAATGATATATAATTTATGTGGATTAGTTGTGAGGTTTTTTCTAAAAAGGGAGAGTAACATCTTAACCTTAGCGTATTAATATATATGATGATGATGATATATCGGGCAATTTGTCGCGACACATGGACTTCGCGATTAGTCCACCGTTCCAAATCTGATCGTCTATTAACGCTTTTGGTATTGACGCCGGAAGATCGATGGCGGTATTATAAATCGAGGTCTTCTAGTTCATTAGGTCTTATTTATGACGGTAAATGGATATTTTACTCTTATTATTAAGCATATTCATAGTTATTAAAAATACGCATATTTTAAATTGCATTAATAAAAGGCGATAGGAAAAATGTGGTACAATAAATTATATTTCACAAACAGATCTGTAATTATCAAGTTACGAATTGGATTTTCGAATAACGGTAAGCGGCTAACAATACAACAGTTTACATATTTCAACTACTTCTCATTTCGATACTTCAGGAGAGATTTTCATGATGTTTCTTCGTATATGTAGAATATTTGTCATAGTTAATATCAGCTATTTATTATGACGTTATTTCAAGAAAGAAGCAACAAACTTATTTTTATTTCTCCACCCGTAATTTGAGGATAACATTACTTAAATGGAAAAACCAAGAGCTTCCTTGAATGTTTCGAAAAGTCGTAAAATAAAATTTATTTATATCGAGAAACATGGTTTAAAATAAGAAAAGGTAAATATTTAATATAATATGAAAAGCTTTTGATGAACAAAAACCTAAGTTTTCTCTTCTGCCACAATCCATATCTGTGTACAAACCTTATTATTAAACATTTCTCGTGAATATTTAAAAAAAATTCATTATTGTAACTATGATGATAAGAGTAAACGATTAGAGTTAATCTTTGCTAATATCCCACCTGAAGATGTTGTAATACAACGAAACCTAGGTCGTGGTAAAGAAATTAAAGAAAGTAGAAATAATACTACATCACGTAGTTTCATTTAATTGTGAATAATGCATGTCTACAAAATTAACGCCAAATATATTAAATATATATAAGTTAAAAAAAATAGATATATATATATATATATTTCGAAGTACTACATTTGGCACATACAAATACACACATACACACACGCGCATCGACAGACTCACATATATGTGTATGTAATGTTTACGCAAAGTAACGGATACCTAAAAGGTCAACTCAATATAAAAGTTTGAGTGGGTGCCTCTCATCGGGTATTACGAAAAGTTCATTATTGAGCATATTTAAATCTCTCGTACAGTGAACTTAAAACCTTTTATAAATATAATTTGTGATGTTGATAAAATAATCGTTAATCGTTCCTTATATATACTTTTATTAAATTTATTCTTCTTGGAATTACGTTAGAAATACGAGCACGTAGATCATAAATCTAAATCTGTAATGTATAAGCTATATAAATACATGGCCATAATGTGAGTAAATATTCCTTTGCCGCTCTAACGCCGTCCTTCAAATGTGTCCTTTCAACCTTGGCAATGATCGTTTAGGCTAAGAAAACAATGGAATATGCTTATTTAGGTAAATAACTATGTGATGGTCTTTCATTACGAGCGTGGGTTCATTTTTATCTTTTAGTTACGTCCATTAATATTGTTTAGAATATTCCTTAAGTAAATTATACAATGAATTTTATAATTTGGTCCATTTTAGGACAATAAATCCTAGTGTTCTTTGGGCATATCGTAAGAAGCGAAGAATATATATATAGTTTTTGGTAGTAATTGGTCGATAATCATTTGATAAATGACCAAAAATTAGGTAACCCTTCAACAGGATAAAGAAAAATAATGTATTATATATTCTTAATGCACCATTCCATAAACGTCGTCAACTTCATCAACGAATTAAATTGAGAAGTATCCCTGGGATATGTGCTCTCGTGAAGGATACTAAAACTAACTAATGACCTCCTCTCTATCATGAGCACGTCCGTCCTCAATAGTAAATAACTGGCGATGATGACACAATATAATTAAATATTGCTGCATTATTTTAAAACCCACAACTTATACATTTACAATTATTACGTAACTAGGCTATTATTGAACCTGTCTATATATTGTTTTATTCTTCATCTAGGTTGTTAACTAATTATGACATGATACTTTTATCGTATGAATTTTCTAATGAAAGTCTAAAACTCGTATTGCATAATCTACGTAATTTATTATAGAAATAAATATAAAAAGGGTTTATTGAAAATTTCACTATTTCCACTTGTATGCACATATAGAACGTGTTGCTGTATGAGACTAATGAGTTTTTTTACTTCACAATATTATTTACTTAGTACTTTTTCTAAACAATATATTCAAATACTATAAGTTCCATCAATTAAGGTAGATTTAAAAATTGTTTTAAAAAATGGTCATGGTTCTTGAATTTTTTTAGGCTGTAGAATTGAAAAAAAAATTGTTTTACAAAGGCTGTCTTTTAAATTTTCTTATTAATTTATAATTTGCATTCCTTTTTAGAGATAATGTATGATTCGAGATAATGATGCTTAAAAACTGACGATAGAAGTAGATAATATACATTTTACATCTTACTAAGTTTCCAAGATTCGACTGGGCGTCGTATAAAATACTGAAAGAGAAACTTCCAGTAGAATGACCATAGACTTCCAAGGGAAACCGACCACATTCCTACACTAATTCGTAATTGACTTTAGATTAAAAACTTGAAAAGAAACATTGCGGCTGCTTAACGTAGATCAGGTGTCGAACGTGGTGAAGAAATTAAGGAGTGTCGACGAGATAAAAATTTATATTATATCTTTGGTACCCAAAGAAACCTGATGCCTAGGATTGGTCGAAAAAAAACTGTTGCCAAGCACACTATGCCTCTGATAGATCCATTCGATTTGGACATTTGTGAAAAAGGAAATGAAGAAGCGTGCAATTACATCCATGTATATAGAAAAGTTTATTAATCATTATGTTGATATGAGATGGTATATGTTAAAAATATGAATCCAGTTAATTTTTAGAACCAGTACACCAAAACTTCTTTCAATTCAAAATGTAAAATTGTAAATGTAGTAAATTAAAATGAGCGATAGAAAAGAAAATGACGAGAGTTTACTATGACGATATCGATTCTCATTTTATTATCGACGTTATACAACATTGGACACAGTGTTTAATTCATTTATACAAATATTGCGCGATATTGAATGCTCTTTAGTATTTTTCACTTCTAATAAATTGCAACGTATTTTTAACTACGTCGTTATGTAGTGACGGATTAACGTATGAAATATTTTTGTTGTTGTTATTTAGAGTAAAGATAATTTTTAAGAACTAGTAACACTTTTTCCCTCTTATCTTTCTTTGTGAATCGAAACGTGTTCAAAGTATAGCAAGAGTGAATTACATTTACATTAACATATTTTTTTTACTTTCAACAATTTTCCAACAAATTAAAAATAATAATAAAATGAGGGCAAATTTAATCTTTACTAAATTAACAATTCAACATTTTCGTAAAACTAAAAGTATATAATTGAAGTAATTTTTTAAAGGCCAGTTTAAAAAAAAAAGAAATTATTCTTTTGAGTGGTTGTCATCTTGAGAAATGTATGACCCAAAAGGCAGTTTAAATAAAAAACGTGTAGGAAAAACCATTACAATATTTTTTTTTCTTTAATATTACTATTCGTTAGCGAAGTGCGGATTAAGTAACTGGCTATTATGTTTCATGGCTTGTAGCTCATATATTGCAGATAGGGATTAGAAATAGTATTTAATAAAAAAAACTAAAGTCTTAGTCTGTTATTTTTTCTGCTCGCTGTTCAATCAAGCAGCGGACCATTAAAATTTTATTGACCACATCACGCGCGGTTCCACAAAGAAACAAGCAGGCAATTTCATGTAGAAATCGCCAACTTAATGGACAGAAAAAAGGCTTTTAGTAATATTCCTTATATATACTTGACCTTTAATTAGTTTTTAGTATTAAACGTTTATTTAACGATTTCTCGGCCCAAAGTACTTTGTAGTAAAATTATTTACGTAAAGAGACCTTGCATTTATTTTGTGTAATCTATTATGCCATGCCATTTTGTTTCGTTTTTAGATAGATTACTAAGGTATATTTACCATAACTATTTCGTTTCATGTGAACATTTGGATATTTAAAAACGCTCGCATTTTCAAACATTATATCATGTGTAGAAGAGATGTATTCACTAATTCTTTTTATTGAATTAAAAACTGAAATGCCGGCATGAATTTCCAAAATGATGACTGATGATGAACTTTAGGATGTTATATTTACGTTTCCCTTAAATTTTACGAAAATGTTTAATTAAAATAGGGAGCATTTTGAAATAGTCCTATACTGTTAGATCTTAATTTTGGTTAGTTGTTAAATGGTTTTTTTCTTTCTTTGATTATCTTGTATTTTCAATTTGTGACACATTTTTATAGCCTAATATCTCATTTACTTACTAAAATTTTCTTTTTTTTACATAACTAGAATCTTGTCTTTGTCTTCAAGTATTACGCTATCTATCACCTATCATCACGATCCCGATACAAATATACATGTGATCCAGTGTATGTGTTCCCATAATTGCTTTCTCGCATTTCGTTTTACAATTACTTGAACATATGTACTTGAGTTTCAACCAAACTAAAACTTACAGTCTCACAATATCACCCTATGTATGTCAGAGTCGCAAATAAATCTGAGCAAAAGGATTTACACCATTTGGCGTAAGAAACGACAGCCCCGCTCATTGAAATACGTACAGCTTCTCAACAATACTTATGTGTGAATTTGCTGTTTCTCACAAGTGGCTTTTACAAATAACATGTGAACAGCTTGCAGCGGACAGGGGAACAATGAGGCGTAGTTTGACAAACTCGGTGAACTACTTAACAATAAAAGCCCTGCTCTAATGAGGCGGCCTCGAGACACGAAGCTAAACTTGGCTGTAGTTTCCGCCATGATAGCGCAATTGTTGTGTTTCTATAAATAAACTCGGAGACTGTAATTTCCCGTCACGTGGTGTACATAGCGGCACGTAGTTATGTTTTAATGTATTTTAAGACTTATATGTATATATATATATATATATATATATATATATATATATATATATATATATATATATATATATATATATATATATGAATAGACACTTCATAATAACTTGCGCCCAAATTAACATACATTAACATTTTTATAAAAAACAATACCTGCATTTACGTATAAAGGTACAAGTGGTTGAATAAATGATGAAAGACACAACAATACAATGGATCTAATAGGATTAGAAATAAATAAAATAACATGTAAACATCTTTTCGTTCATTCTGAAGGTATCAAATAGTTTACGATATTAAGACAGTAGCAATGTACGTTGAAAGAAAATTCACTGTATGTTGAAAGAAAATTCACAATATTCAGAATATAGAAATGGAAAAGCAACGAAAATGATGATTACATTATTATAATGACAGAATGTTTGAATATATTTTACTCAGAAAGTTACACTTAATGAATATATTTTAAATTTTTTAAGCACTAATTTGTTTCAAACTACTTGCACTGAGAAAAAACGAGCTTTTGGAGTAAATGAATTGAACATTTACGTTTAACCAAAGGTTTTTGAGAGATATGTTAAAAAATAAACTGAATATGTTCTAAAAATACAAGAATCACAGTAGATAAGCTTTTTTATTATTATTAAAAACATGAAAATATTGCGATAGAACCTAGTAGGCAATTCATAAATATCAGGCAAAACAGGTCTGACGGAATATACACAACCATATAATTTATCTATAGTTTAAACGTGAAAGCTAGGATTGAGCTTTTCGAACCACGTGCATGCAGAAGTGAACGATAACTGTCACGTTGATGCTTTAGCTATGGTTACGTTGGTTGGCAGCCCAGTTTTTTTTTGTTTTAGTTTATATAACTTTGTTAGGTTTTATACAAATTCTTGCAACTTTGGTCGTAAATTAATAAGAGGTTGGGTTATTGAGCATCAAACTGTGATTGTCTACTACGTTTTTCATTGTGATTCAATTATTATAAATATGATTTTGGTAAATGTTTTGTTTGGCGTCATTTCCACCAGACTACTCATTTTGTTTTCGTTTTTTCAGGAAAAGACATTTCAAATTTGTAATCTTAAGAGATAAGAAATATTCTTTATGACTTTGTATTATCTAGCAATAATATAGAATCGTTTAAATTTATTTAATGTACCAAAATTTAATTAAATTCTTATTTCAAATACCAATTTATTTCATTTAACTAGTGCAATAGAACTAGTTTAAAATATTATTTATACACTTTATTGATATATTAAGGAATCAAATTTGAAGATTTGTGCTCAAAAATAACACAATTTAATGATATCTTTACAATCTTAGATAATATCGTTAAGGAAAAATGAGAGGCTAAGTATTCATTGAAGATAAAATAAACCTTTTACGTAGAACTTAAATTGTGCTATCAGTATTGTATACTCACTCAAGGGGACCTAAGAAAAAAATATATGGTCCATAAATCTGAATTAAAACGAAAAACTTAAAAAATAAATATTTTTCATCACGTATATTAACTAAATTCAACTGAATTTTTCTGTAAAATTTTGTCGTGACCGGTTGATATTATCTAAACCGTAAAAGTAATAATGTCAGGTGAGGTAAAATTGTATAGTTTCTTTTTTATACTAAGCAAGGAATAAATCTGCTTTTATTTTATCCTGGCATATATTTTTGATTGTCGTATCACTTTCCAGCCATGATAGAAACATGTATGCCGACAAAATTTTTTATTAAGACCTCCTGTTAAGATGTTAATGTGAAAATTTGTCTCTCGTTGAATTTCTTCCCATGAAATAATTAATGGTCACACTAAGATCGATTCGGTGACGATTAAAAAATTGATTTCCTTCACTATATTTACAAAGTGACGTTCTTGGTAATTAAGAACCTGTTCGCCACAAAAAAGTTAATTAGGGGCCGAATTTATACACGCCATAAATATTTTATATTTTGTTGTCCAAGCATGCTGTAAATTTAACATTTTTACAATTAAGTAATATTCTGTTAATCGTCTATATTCTCCTGTCTCATATATATTTAAGAGGTTTTTAATATCATTCTTATTTGTATCCAAAATAGGCGTTCTTTCTCCCGTACAAATTACAAAAGGGTAATGATGAATATCAAAATTAGATGTTCATGACAGTTTTTATATTTTTATGCATGATTTTTATATAAAATGTACTTTAATTTAATATAAAATTTAGGTTTTTATGGAAACTGAACATATAAATGTTAATATCATAATTTGGAAGTTAAAAAAAATGTGTTTTCAAATATAGGGATGCCTTTAGTTTTTTTTTGTTATCTAAGATTCAACATATGAATTTTAAACATATGGGCAGAGATAGTCATATATTTTACACTTTACATAACTTATTTAGTAACGTTCGCCACGAAGCATGGCGATCATTAACATTTTTAAGTTCGATTAATCAATTATACATCCTGAAGTTATGCCGTTTAGGTGAGACAAACATACAAACATAATTTTCGTGGAATTAATATTTCACGTGTGTAAAGCCGCTGATAATATTTACCAATACTCTGTTATATATGCGAACATAAAATACGTGTGCACAGAATTTGCTTGTGGTTGGTTGTTTATTTACAGAATCATTATGTATTGAACGTCCAACTTTTTGTAATTACAATATCAGTATTATGCAATTCCCGGAACATTATGTTACACAGACCTTTAAATAAAAAATCAACCTCAAAATATTTTCTTGGTTACCAAATGAGTCCAAAAGGCAGCTTTTTGGAAGTATTCTATCTGAATAATGGAAAAATATAGTTTTTCCCTCTATCTTACATTTTAATTACTAGTGAAATTCATAGTTTTTATTGTAAATTTTAGCGTCCTGCAGAGTTATGGTGTGAAACAAAGAATGTTTATAATTTCGGCATGTTCATTCGTCTATTTATCACAGCCCTACTGCTTTTATAAATTTAGACCTAACTGCATGCAGTTTTTCATGTACAAGCTGCCCACAAAAATATCAATGAATGTGTAGAAAAAAATGTGTTTTAATGTATATCTTCATACATGTAAAATGGAGATGGAAAGATTATTTTTCGCACAATCCATTGAATGACACATTAATGTATATGCCTTTTACATTAAATTGAACTTTTGTTTACGATTTTACAATTTGGATCACCTTTTGCAAAGTAAAATGTAAACATAAAATTAACGTGTAATTGGTCCCAACCTCGTCTAATTTTTCAATCAGTGGCTTATAAAATGTAAAGAATTGAAGGTGACCTGGAATATATTAGCTGACGTTTGATAAGAATTTTTATATTAAATGATTTTGGTCAATTTGTGTCTAGATTTAAGAGACATAGGAATGAAGTGTGTCCAGACATGCGCTTGGCCATTTTTTTTTTTAATTTAACCTTAATAAATAAGCAGCAGGTAAACAATTTTCTCAATTCGGGTTGAAAACTTTTAAAAAGTGAGCAACTTTCAATTCCATTAAGGTAAGAAGTGAAAATGTAACCCGTAATTAAAAAGAAAACTCCCTATTTCCAGAGATAAATAATAAAAAAATTTCGCATTTTTGTAATTTAATTAGCTTTTGCAAAAATCAGCAACCCTTTCCATATTCACATATACTAGAAAAGGATTTAAAAACATAACAAAATGACATCGTTTAAAACAAAAACAGAATCCAGTTAATTAGATAATTTTGTCTAATGCGCAAGCTTCCATGTGAACCCAAAGACCACTCGGACGCTTAATTGATAAGAAACAAGATACGAGTGTAAATATTTACTTAAACATTCGTACCTCGGCAGATATAATTTCAGCTCTCACGTCAGAAATTCCCGGATAAAAAGTCGCCGTTCACCCTGATCGGCATTCTTTAACAAAATTTTGAATTCTCTCTTCTATGAGGGGCTCTCAAGATAATATATAAATAATACGTAGCAGATAGTGGAAAAATGAATCGCAGTTTGCATTATTTAGTAGATGTTTACTTAAGCATTCGTACTTCGGCAGATATAATTTCAGCTCTCACGTCAGAAATTCCCGGATAAAAAGTCGCCGTTCACCCTGATCGGCATTCTTTAACAAAATTTTGAATTCTCTCTTCTATGAGGGGCTCTCAAGATAATATATAAATAATACGTAGCAGATAGTGGAAACATGATTCGCAGTTTGCATTATTTAGTAGATGTTTACTTAAGCATTCGTACTTCGGCAGATATAATTTCAGCTCTCACGTCACAAATTTCCGGATAAAAAGTCGCCGTTCACCCTGATCGGCATTCTTTAACAAAATTTTGAATTCTCTCTTCTATGAGGGGCTCTCAAGATAATATATAAATAATACGTAGCAGATAGTGGAAACATGATTCGCAGTTTGCATTATTTAGTAGATGTTTACTTAAGCATTCGTACTTCGGCAGATATAATTTCAGCTCTCACGTTACAAGATCCCGTTCATCCTGATCGGCATTCTTTAACACAATTTTGAATTCTCTTTACTATGAGGGGCTCTCAAGATAATATATAAATAATACGTAGCAGATAGTGGAAAAATGAAGCAGTTTGCATTATTAACTTAACTTTACTTAGCATGATGTAGTCTGTCTTGACTACAGTTGAGTTTAGAAGTAAACTGATAAAAGTAATTATATCCTAAATGACAGGATGCGTTTCAAAATACATGAATAAACATATTGAAGTAGCGACTTTTAGACTTTTGACGTAGTCTTTTCTAGCATGCCTATATATATATATATATATATATATATATATATATATATATATATATATATATATATATATATATGTATATATATATATATATATACATATATATAAATGTTTATATTATATATATATATAACTTGGTGTGTGAACTTTCAGATCGCAGCCCAAGGCCGTGAGCAGACAAATCTTTAAATTTGCCACTAAGATAATTTGGGCTATGAGGATTTTTAATATGTTAAAAAGAAGAGAAAGTATGTGAAGTTGGCGTCGATCACGGATCTTCAGCCATTTGAGAAGTGACCTGTATTCAGAAATGTGATCATATTTTCTGAGGCCGAAGATATACCGAATGCATAAATTTTGAAGTCGTTCCAACTTGCACAAATATTCTTCATTAAGATCAGGATAGCACACGTCTCCATAATCGATTAATGGTAATAAAAGGTTTGACAAAGGTAGATTTTCGTTTTATTCGGTAGAAAATTTTGAAGACGTTTCAAAGAGTGTATCCTGTTGAAAACACGACGACTAACATCATTTACTTGAGGCCGCCAATTAAGATTTTGATCGATCAGTAGGCCCAGGTTTTTAACAGTTGACGAGTATGGTATTATTGTACTATTTAGCACTAATTTCGGTAAGCTAAGTAGGTTTACTTTAGAAGTCAGTCTTTGACTACCGATGATAATAGCTTGTGACTTACTTGGGTTAACCAAAGACCCATTTCATGAACCCACTGACCAATTGAAGCGAGATCTCGATTAAGGATGTCGATGGTTTTTGATAAGGAATGGCGGTTCGAGTGCGCATAGATTTGTATGTCATCAGCATAGAGATGATAATTGCTAGAAATGTTTTAACAACATCATCAATAAACACTGAGAAGAGGAGAGGAGATAGAACTCCATCTTGAGGTACACCAGCTGGAAGATCAGTCCACTCAGAATACGTATCTGACAACTTTATACTTGTACTTACATATTTATCTATCTAGCAAATAATAACTTAGTTGCTTCATACTTTTGCGTATACCGGTATATACTTACCTACCTATTTACTTTTTTATTTTCTTACTTATGCGAACACAAGTAAAACATTTCAATACTTGATGAGATTACATATTATCAGTGAAAAGTTCCTGTCATCACCACTCAGCACTGTCATTGTATACTGACTTTGCTACAGGGCTCATTTATCACGCCCGAGTCATACCAAAATTTTAGAGACTTTGATATATACTGTTAGGCTATTCTATTGTATCTTTTCACGGTCAAATTCTAATAATTTTTTTATGTTACTATACTGAAGACATTCAAACGAAAAAGAATTATCAAAATTGATTGATTTATGCCGGAGATATTAGTTGACGCATATAAAAGAGGCTTTACCACTGCAGCGTCAGGGTGAGGAAGTAGAACTCGGAGGTCAATGAAAGAGTTTCTGCTTAAGGCCTACAATACTAAATTCAAAAAAGTAGATCCTCAAATCTTACAATTTAAGTAGTTATACCCTCAGAGTTTTTGGCCGAGGAGGTGAAATCCGAAGTTCAATGGCAGAGCTTCTGCTTGAGACTCAATATACCTATTTAAAAACAACATATTATCAAATCTCACGGCTTAGGTAGGCAATGCCCCTGTAGCATACGACTGAAGAGTTGAAACCCGAAGTTCAATGACAGAGTCTCTGCATCAGACCTACAAAACTAATTTAACAGTAAAACTAATTTAACTGCAGCACCTGGATTGAGGAGTTGGGATCTGAATTTCAATTAAAGAGTTTCTGTTTAATACTCGTAATATTAAAATAATAACAGCAGATCTTCAAGCTTCACAATTTAGGAAGTACACCAAAAAATCGGGATTTATGGATCAAAGGCTGAAATTATATTATATGCACGCGTTTATACTTACTTATCCATTTACTTTGTTAATTTCTTGCTACGTCAAGATAAGGTAAATGACCAAATCGATGAGTTACACCTCATTGTATTGTACAATGATTTTTATCGAAGAACAAATTTTTGTTACCCTTAATCGAGATTTTTAGATTATCGTTAGATCTACATTATCCAAACTCGATCACGGCACTAAGTCTCAAGATTTAGGTAGACAATACACCGAAAAAGTCAGAATTTGGGGATCAAAGTTAAAATTATATTATATGTACTCTTATATAATTACATACTTATATAATTTGTTACAATTTGCTGTGTCAAGGTAATGCAAACAAATTCAATCTCGGTGGTTTAACTCCTCATCACATTATACATTGACTTTACTAAAAAGCAAACTACGTTGCCCTTGATTTCTAGAAAATTAAGTTTTAAGAAATTTCTAGAAAATTGAGTTTCCTAGAAATTGCTTATGTTCAAAATTTTAATTTTTAAGAAATTTCTAGAAAATTTAGTTTCCTAGAAATTGCTTATGTTCAAAATTTTAATTTTTTTATATCTTATATTTTTTAAGAGCAATTTTTATTACACATCTATGCAAAACTAATTCACCCATTCTATACTGGATCACTAAAACTATGGAAGGGAAGGGAGGAGATAAATGTAAAAATGCTCATTACACCATTGGAATTAGTTGTTTGTTGAACTAGGATTAAACTGAACATTACCCCCACTTACCACATGAGATCCATATAATATCCGCAATATAAATTTTAAAACTTAATGCATTACTTAGCACTGCAAAAATGCGTTAGATTCTAAGGATGCAACATTTTAAATCCTTAAATACAAAGTTGCAGGTACAATTTTTATCATTTTTACACACAGAACTGCTCATAAAGTTTTCCATCCAATTTTTCCTGCCAGTAATTTATCAAAAAATCCAATTTGCAAGCTGCAATGATAGGAAACTTTGATACTTTGCTTGCTTACAATTTCAAATTAATTAATCTTCCCACAAGATAAATATGAACGAAGTGAATAGAAAATTAAAAAATAAGAAACAAAAAATACATATTTATCAGACACAGATGTGTCTGATAGAAATAATGTTTTAAATTGATCATTCAGAAATAAATTATTCATAATTTCTTATATAAATACAGAAACACAACCTAAAATTTGCGTATTAAACTTCCTACAGATATTAGAATACGGCACGGTAATCGTCAATTGTTAAGATTTAATTTTGTTGATGGGTTAAAAACTTAATGGCTTGTATATTAAAAGTGAATGGTATTAGTTATTATTGGATGCTAATCACCATCGTAAAATATTTCGCGTAAAATATTTTATTAATTATTATTTCGGCCACTTCTTGATTACGGAGATTTATTTTAGACTGATATTATAAAAATGGTTTAAAAGTTGTGGCCCACCTGTTTAAGGGATATTTAATCGGTGTCCCCTATTTTATATATTCTACGCCTCACTATCTTCGTCGTAAATTATCTGCACAGCACGGTTAATTTCAAAATATTAATTTTATTCTTAAACGAAGAACGATTTGATTTTCGTTCTAAAAATCATCACTTGTTACTTTGGTAATTATGTTAACGTAAGTTACATTGGCAAATTTTTGATTAATTTGATTCCCACTCTTTGGTTAAATTAGTTCCAAAATTGAAAGAAAATTGTGCAGAAATAGATCGCTTATTGGTTATTTAGATGTATTTTTATATTAAATTCGATAAAAAATTGTAGTTGTAGTTAGTTTTTATTTATGTTTAATTCACAGGAAATTCATGTAAAATAAATATGTTTTGAGTATTTTCATGCAACATATTTAAATGAGTATTGAATATTGCCGCTCACGATTCTAGAGGTGAACCCATAATATAATGGTTTTTACCGTGGAGTCCTGAATTGACGATCAATACCTTTCGTTGTTTCTTAGTGGCACAGTGAAGAACCATTGCTATAATTGATTATCTGGCGTTATTGGAGTGATAACTCCATAGGATTTTCTCTACAACTTAGACCTAAACATTTCCCAAGACGATAAGCTTGTCTAAGTTAACCGACATGTAACGATTCCAGGTGTTATAAGTATATATATATATATATATATATATATATATATATATATATATATATGTATATATATATATGTATATATATATATATATATATATATATATAAATACAGGTATATCCGCTCATCCTGTCTAAGTAGAAGATGGCGTAAATTATGAATAGATAGATTGAAACTCTTTGTGTTTCAGTTTAAAGACTATTCCAAAGATATTTTGATATATGTAAAAGTTTTAATTGCTTAATTAGAAAATCGTTTTAAAGCAGAATGTTTCCCAATAAAACAGAGACAGCATTTCATTGGCAATTTAAAAAATGTTCAGACATGATTGCTGACTGGATTCCCCCTAAGTTACAATTAATTACTACCTATTTTACACCAAAAAGGCGTAAAAAATAAATGTACCTGTTCAGCAGCAATATGGGGCAGAAATAAATGTAAAAAACTTCGAACTTTGCAACTCGACCACTTCTACCATGCTCAATCGAGAATTCTTCTAAATTTTTTTGACGTTGTAATTATGAGGCAACATCACTAAAAATCAAGGACCTGCTCGTTACACACATGCTGTCCAATTGTCTAAAGTAAAACGAGTGAAGTTTGTAAGGATTTTCTTACGTTGCCTTGCATTGAGGGAGTTGTCGCGTAAAACGCGTTGTCGACGAAATTTCCTGCATATTTGACATATTATTCCAACTATAAATATCTAACTTATTTTCACATTGAAAAATTATTTACTGTTTAGTTTTGGTAAAACTCATTTTTAATAGTCGTACAAATAACATTAGGTGCAGGTAAAGTAATAATTTTTCACAATTTTATTTATAAAATATGTAGAACAATTTGTCTAAAAAACTAAATGAAAATAAAATTTATGTTATATTAAAATCTTTAAAAAAATATTTACGTTTTTTTGATAAAAATCATTCCTAAAAATTATACAATTAACATTATGGAAAAAGTAATAATTTTGGCGCACTTAATTTTATTAAAAAAACGCGTCGAGCCATTGGTCTAAAAACTAACTCAATGTAATATAACCTCATTCTTCTATGGAGTTTTGAATAACTGAAAAAAGAACCATGCCTTATAAGCCTATTATTACAAATTTAATCTCATGCTAAATCTTTTTAGATCGCTTAGAATTCAATAATAATATGCTAAACAAAATATAAAAATAAAGGCATTTGCTCCAAACTTATTTTTACACGGTAGTACCCTTTCATTATTACATAATTTATTGTCAAAAAATGACGTGTTACAAAGGAAAATAATTGAAATTTTGTAATTTTAGATTCATGATAATTATCCATCTCTCCAATATACTTCAGGTTAAGTGCGAACCTTTAGGAAATGACACTTGGTTCTTTCACACTCCTGCGGCCTTAAAAATAAACACAGATTAAAAATAATTCACGGCTGAACCAAAGAGTGTTGAAAACATGAGCAATAAATACTATTTAACTTAAACCACGGAATAACAGTTTTTGAAATGTTAGTCTATCGCTATTCTCTCGAAGAAGCAAGTTTAAGTTACGAGTAAGAGTGGTATTGCCCAAAAAAATGTGAATGATCAAACAGTTGATAGGTAAAATTAATAAGTACAACGCTTCTAATATTGTATATACAAATGACGCTATGGATTTTCATAAAATATTAGGATACCTTAATATAATACACGCAATAGCATTAGTTGATGCTAGAGGAAAAAGAATAAGGAAAACATACAAGAATAGGAAAACGTACAAAACTTTCCAAGTGTTTTAAACAAATATTGTTAGCTGGCTAATTTTGTTTCATCTAAGAAGAGTTAAATATTTTCGGAGGTCTTGAGATATTTTTTTCTTAACCAGAAATGTAAGTCAATAATCTTAAAAATTTCAAGAACGTAGTATCGTCATGCACGTTTTTATTTCGATATATTTTCATATTCTTGGAATTATAGCTTTGCTATGTTTATAAATTTATCTATTAAAAATTGATGAAATAGTTTTTAAGATAAGCACAAGAGGAAAACAAGTTTTAGCAGACTTTCCTAAAACTATTTAACTATTTAAAAATTCGAAAATGAAGGTTAGCTTTTCAAATAAGTTTTCTCTTTAATATTTTTTTATAGATAACAGAAATTCAGAAATAATTTTGAAGATTCATTTATATCTCACCGTTTTATGAAGTTATATCTAATTGATGGAATTATTTAATTAAATAAAAGGGCTTGCTGAAAATACTCACTTGGTTGTCAATTGGGTTTTCATTTCTGCATTTCTAAATAGGTCTCAAGCTTTATTATCCAGTGTTCATTTCCTCAATTTCATTCCTTGTAATTTTTGACAAGTTCCTGGCCTCTTTTACAGCAAAAAAATTCAGCTAAATAAATGTATTTGGATTTTTTGTTTTAATACACAACGAATCAACCAATCTTCCGTCATCATATATTACAGCCCTACACAAATGTAACTTTGGTCTAGTTTACACAGATTTATAGTGTAGTTTTTAAATTTTGTTTCATAAGACCCTAATGCTTTGTTTGAGGCGTAATTAATCTTCGAACCTATAAAGACGGTATGAGGTTAAAGTCAATAGTAAATATGTACCAGTAGGCTATATGGTGCGCAAGAAAATTCAGCATCCAATCATTATTACGTACTCTCCTTTCTAACAAGGTTTTCACTGTGTATTTTCTCGCAAGCTTTTACAAATAATATATCAACAGCTTGCTGCTAACGGGAGATAATTGAGCGTACTTTGATATACTCAGCAAACTACTACGTCAAAAATCCTTCTCTAAAAATTCCTCATAAGAAAGGCCTCAAGATTCTAAGCTGGATTGGGTCGTAACTCGCTTCGTAATAGAGCGATTGTTGCGCTTCATTGGAACAATGAGACATAGTCAGCGGAACTATGAGGTATAGTCCGGACTATTCAGTAGATGATCTCTTAGCACAATGTACCATTCTCTAATGAAGAGATTTCAACATTTACAAAAATGGAGATTACAAACTTATGTATGTATACTGTCTTTAATTGGAGAAGTAATCGCTTTCTACCGGTCAGGTCGCGTCGTTGCTCAATAGGTGCATTCCCTATATTTAACGATATAGTATGTTTTTAAATGTGCGAAAAAACATTTTAATGTAAAACTATTTCCTGTCCGGAATTTAAATTATTTTTATACGTCCAAAATTTGCTTCCATTAGGCCACGAAAATATATTATTCAGTAGGTTGTATAGTTTAATCTATAATATGAATCGTATCAATTCTCCTTATTATCATTTTTAATAACAATTTTGGATCTCCCCTTTTAACCATTAAATACAGCAGAATTATAAATTTTAATTAAAATTCATCTGATTTTGTGTGTTATATTCTCCTATCGGAAAAACAGAATTGTAAGAAAGCAATAATGTCCATTCGATATTATTGGAAAATTGGAAGAAATTAATGCGTCTACCTTCATACTTTTACAAGTTTTAATAAAATAGATACAGTGGCGACAGCAGTGGTTGCAGCACAATTTCTGCTGTGCTTGTTTTGAAGTTTTTCAGAAATTATTAGTTTTGCAAATTTTGAATTTCTCAATGAGAATTCAATTTTAAACACACACTATTGGAATTTCTGTTTCATCAAATAAGTCTGAAATCTGGGTTTGGCAGTAGCAATAAACAGATTTTAAGTCGCTTGAACATAGATGAGAGAAACTTGAGTCCCTTAATATAATAATGCTGTTAATATATTTAGAAGTAACGTTATAAAACCAATTTTTATGACTTTTACTTGTAGAACGATTTACATAGGTTTTTCGGCATATTTTTTGCAGCATCATTATATTGACAACGAATTTATAAGCTTCCTATTTAAAAGTTTTCTGTCATAGGAGATTTTTATACTTTCCATGCTTACGGTTTGGGAATGAGATAAAAATATTTTAACGTGTTTTTTCGTTTTCTTGTTATTTGGGAACAGGATCTTTTTATCTGTATAAAGGATTTGTAACAATTAGTAACTTCAATATTTCATTAGACGAATGTAATATTTATATCAGGCTATTATGTTTGAAGACTAACCATATCGAATTATAAATTAGGATACTAAACTTTCCACGGCTGTCAATACACGGTCAAATGTCTATATACGGTGCTTTTATTCGTCTACTATTGAAGACTTAAACTTATTAATGAATAAGGTTAGTCATTAAATTTTCATGCAGAAATATATTTTTTAAAGAATAATTAACAGTTAGTAATTAAAAGCATATTTTATTTACGATAAACACTTTTAGTGACATTTCTTTATTATGGTGGTACGTATTAATTGGATATTACTAAAATCTGTTTAAATAAATTAGATATTTATGACATGTTTTTGGTTAATTTGCAAATCGGGTGAAATATATATTCTTTAACCTGCAGGCATGTCCTAAAGCATTTTAGTAGTTAGGTTAAATTTAAAGCATGAATTTTAGCACTACGTGCAAAAGGATTTGGATTTGGTTTCAGAATGCTTCAGGTACATTTATAATTAATTTTTGATGCATTAACTATGAAATTAACTGGATTCCATTTTGGCAACATATCTTTAATATAGGTATTTAAATATCGAAGAAAGTCCTCCAAATTTATTTTAAGACTTTTTTCTAACTATTAACTAGTTTTGTTTATTTTTACCATCGTATTATTAGTTTTGAGTTTTGTAGATGGATTAAAAATATACAATAGTCTTTCACAAAACAAATGTTTTAATTGTTCCTGTTATTGCTAATTGTAAAAATTCCTCTCATCAAAATAAAATTAATATGATACGTGTTTGTAAGATACAGCTTCATATCTGAAATTCATTTATCTAACATTAAATTATTATTTTATTATTGTATGTTGAATACTGGCACTAATGATAGTAAAAAGAAAAAAATGTGATTTAATATTTTCTGATATAAAGTTCTCGATATATTGTCAACATCTCTCATCGGCTCTGTTAATTTTCCCACACAGAGACGTTTGCCAGTTTCATAAGGCGGAATCTTTGAAAGACAAGCCGGGAAAAAATTGTCGATAATTTCAATCTCCTTCAATATAGTTTTATTCGTCTTTATGACAATCTCTGAAATATGTATCAGACATCGTCATATACATTTTTCAGTGGTACTAATTTCATTGCTGTCTTTTGATGGTAGTATTTGCTTTAAGTTCAATTCATTAGACAAAGTTTAGTCTTGTTCCCAATATTAAATAAACAAAAGCTCTATACATGAATGTAGAATGAAAATGTAGAAAATAAAATTTCAGAGACTTGTACGTAACCCAGAAGGATGAACAAAAGCTTGCTATTTTTTAGAAATATATTTAACGTCACAGCATTTAACATAGGTAGATCATTTGAAATGAATGCCGGACAACAGGACTGCAAAAACTATAACAAGATGGATGCCGCAATAATAGGGACCAAAACGCAGCCCCGAAAAATAATGGATTGACTGTATGAGGGAAGACCTCAGAAGGATGGAAACTCATCAACTGGGACAGAGAGGCGAATAATCGAGTTGGGTGGACGGTAACGGTAGACGAGGCCAAGGGGGTGCTATAACCCCTAAAGGCTTGTAGCACCGCTGGAAGAAGAAGAAAATAAAATAAAAGTAAAGAAAAAGGTTGATCAGATTGGTGTCTATAATAGATGGAATGGTAAAAAAATCATGAAAATACAGCTGTTAGTCCAGAAACGGCAGAGAAATAGAGGTAGAGTTACTTATCTTACATAAGCAGAAAGCGGCGTAAAAGTATGAACAGATAAATTGAATCTCTGTGTTTAAGTTAAATTGAATAAAGTACAAAAAAAGAGCAAAACTTCAAAGTAATTTCCAAGCATATATTTCTTTATATGATATAGAAAAGGTAAATCCAGAAATGTTTATAAAACAAAGTTTTTTTCAATAAAATTGAGACCACATTAAATAAATTAGATTAAGTTAAAATTCATAGCTTCTCATTGAACAGGCAGAGAAATGCTTAGAAGGAAAGTAATATGCAAAAATATATGTCCCTGTTTAAAAGCGACATTCTGCGACTTAAAAGAATACTTTCAAGTCTCAAAGTTTCAGGACTTTTAATTAATCTACCTCATACAACTTGAACTTTGCAACTCGACTTCTTTTATGTTCAATTGAGACTTTTTCCGAGTGATGAGGAGGCAATATCGTTTTCTTTTATGCTAACTTTCTCACATTATAATTATAAGGTGATGTGCTTGAAAATTAAGGGACCACTCATTACGCAAATTTTGTTCAGCGGCCTAAGGTTAAACGAGTTTCAAAGGTACTCGTTAGCTTGAAGTTATGAACGGTTTGTTAGACTGCCTTACTTCGCCATGTAATCAGCGACTCTTTCGTTGCTCATTTGACATTGTTAATTGTGAATTAGATCAATGTTTCAAATGGGTTTCGATTAATAATTCGTTTTTTTGTACATTTGTGCGTAACAGGTTGATGCATGAAAACCTGTTGATATAATTCTTTCGCATAACAATCATGTATGTGTAATATGCAGTGTGGTGTTATTTCTTTATTAGAATATATATATATATATAGATGTGATATTTTTACACGGTCATAATGAAAAACATGGCAAGTACAACATATGGCACAGTTTGTAGATTTGGATGCTTGGCTGGATTGTGTAATGAAGCGTGTCGTTTCTCTTTTGCAGTATATTTTCTTTCCCGAATTATTACGAAGCTTTGAATCACGTATCACTTCATTGCTGGTTTTTAGTATATATGGCGTTATTGTTTACAATATATTTTTACATGGATTATTTGACCCATTATTACGAATAATAACAAGAAAAAACTGTATATTTGAATTTTTTTAAACTCATATTATTTAGTTTTCGTGTTCGGGATAATATGATGATTTACATCTGTAATTGAAATTATGAAATAAACGTCAAAACTTGCGAATCATTAGTTGAACTTGTTAGTGATATTTAATTTTGACAAGAGGTTTTTTGATTGTTCACTTTTTTTTGTTTTACGAGTCGTAGGATTTGAAGTAATAAATGTATTGAAATTATTTTAAGAGAGGAATTGGCTTTACGAAAATATTAAAAATATAACCTGTATATTACAGGCGGTAAGTTGATCTCTTAGTAATAATTCGAGTTGTTTATGGTTGAAGTTAAATATATAATCTCCACCATTACTTAAATATTGTTTTATATGATTTTAATGTGACTATTGTCTGAAATACAAGTAAGCGGATTATTTTGTGTGGTCGATATGAATTTATATTGAACAAAAAATTACATGTACCAGCCATGCGCGGAAGAATTTCAAATTATTTTTGTGTTATGCTACTTAAGAGGAAAAGGTATTTTATTGACACAAAAAATATATGTTACTATTATTTTGTGTTTTGAAAGGTTTTTCCGATGATCAACATTAACCGTAATGTTTAAGCTGTCTTACTTTACTTTAACGGCTGTCTGATTTATTACATTCATTAACACTATTCTTTCGCTACAGTGACAAAATTTTACTTTTTAGAACTGATATTAAATATCTTCACCATTATTTTGTAATAAATAATTCTTACCATTCTCTTTATTTTTAATCTATAAATCCAACCTTCCTTCGAATCCATTTATGGGATGAAAGAAGTCGGTAATAATACCTTTACGCTGCCTAAATACGTAAATAATTAACGTTATTAAAATAGGGCTCAAAAATGTAACTATAATTAGTTATCTGGATTTTATTATACATAGTTAGCTACATTGTGATCAATACATTGCAAGTATCGTGAACCAAGCCACTGCTGGCTTTATAATGCGCGTTTGAAAATCTGTCCGCAGATATTTGAAAATGCCATATTGTTCATTAATTCGGAATGTCTTCGAATTTGGATCACAGTCGTTACCATCGCACTATAAAATTTACAAAGCACTCTCCATGAATGGAATGGCTCCAAATCTGGTAGAGGAATTTGTATTTTCGGCAACATGTTTTGAATAATGATGTTGTTATAAAAGATTGTAGAGATTTGCTTCTCCTAAAGAAAATAGATACACGGATTTATTTTATGTTCAAAGTAAATATGCAAAAGGTGGTTCTAACTAACTTTCATTAAGAATCGTGTCAACTTATAATACCCTTTTTAATAATATGGACATATTTAATTCACGATTAACTAAATTTATTAAACTCAAAGGTACTTTCACAAAATGATATAGAGGTATGAAAATGGTAACTAATATTCAGACATATCCACATACAATTTATGCAATCATCGCCTCACGTAGCTTCTTAGCAAACTACTAACACATATACAGAGATACTGTATATACAGAGGTACTTACAAAACATTTTTCATAACAACATGCATGCTAACATTTAGCTAGGATAGGGTTTTAATGATGAGTAATAAATATTTTATGCAAATAACTAGGTACATCCGTAAACGAGACAAGTTTTTAAAACACATTTTATTATTATAAAATATTGCGAACGTTCTATAAATTTGTTATACACAACAAGCGGCGTTAGTACGCATAGATTAGTGATTTTACGGCTATTGAATATCCGTTCTCGAATAGGGTGATTTTGTAAGTACGTATTAAATAATATGGACATATTCAATTTATGACCTAAAAACCTAAATTTATTAAACTCAAAAGAACTTGCAGTGTTTAACCTTCTAAGTATAAAATCTAAACATACATGGAGATACTTACAAAACATTTTTGATAACAGCATACTTGTTAAGATTTTACTGCAATCCTGTATTAATAATGAGTAACAACAGTTTTTATACCGATTAATAGGTATATCTGTATAGGAAATATATTGCAAAATGGTTGAAATATATAGTAGCAAGTGAATTTATACAAATATTTTCTGTACTGTATAAATTGTATGTGTCGTAATTCGTTCTTGATAAAATAAATTATGATTTTCATTAAGAAACTCGTCTTCATATAGATAAAAATTTATAATTAACAATTCACCTTCGTTAAGTTCTATTTCAAAATAAATACGAATTATTTTCATTTATTTTATGTGTTTAACAACTTTATATTACGTACACAAAAAGATAATTTACGTGCTTTATGTAAATCAACACAGTTTCGCGTAATGGGGTGCTCTTAGATGGCTGGTACCACGGTTTTTGCAATCACTACGGCTTACATACTCGTGGTACAATTACTGCTGCCACGAGTATGTAAGCGGTAGTGATTGCAAAAATGTTATTGAAATAGTTTATTTCTTCTGTATGAAGCGAGGTTTCGGTGTATCGAGAGTGATCCCAAATCTTTTTGTGTTTTTTTTACCCACTTACCGTTTTATGAATACGATTATGGAATTGCTTTATAGTTCTTGATGCGTACTCTTTTTGTTTTATTAATTATTGTTCACATTGTGCTTTAAACTTTTGATGTATGCAGATATTGAACACTTTCAGGCATCCTGCAAGTTAAACATTTGGTTTCTTTTTAAAAAATAAATAAAAAGTAATTAATAAATCACTACTTCAAAACCACTTAAGGAATGTAATAGAGATATAAATTTTATTTCAGTTTTGATTTTATTTAAAATGTAATTTTTTTAAATCGCTCAAAAAATTATAATAAAATATGTTATACTGCTATTAAAACTTTTTAATCAAATTTTCTTTTCTACCAGGATTAATATAATTTTACAATAAGTATCTTTGAATGTGATGTTTAGTAATAATTATTTAATTTATTTTTGAAACGTTCATTGTATGTTACAAGTTTAAATGTGAAAGAAAGACATACAAACAAATAATTTTTTTTCAACAAAAAAGTCTCTCAGTTATTATGTTAGTAGCGATGAAACGCTTTTTCGAATTATTTAGTGATTAATTAAAAAAATCACCTAAGAGAAATGGAATTAATAATATTTTATTTCTATATTTGCTTGAATTTAGAGAGTTTGGCACTCCAAACAGCACTAATAAGAATAAAGTCATTCCGTTTTTATATATCGCTAACTATGCAAGTCTTTCACATCGAGCTTTTTCATGATAGTATAATTATATTCAGCTTAAAGCTTATTTTTAGAATTCTCCGTACTTGGTTACAATGCTTTTTTATGGAGTGAATTTCCTTACGATTTTTATTAGCTTCTACCACACACGAGATACTAATTCAAATTCCATGCAAAATAATTAACTTGTATTATTAACCAGGGGTATAAGGTCTGGCAATCTTTTGTAAATATAAATAATAAATTTATTTAAATCAAGTTATCCTGCTTAGTTTAATTACATTTACGTCAATTGTTCTTTTGGGTGAAAATATAAGAATATATAATATTAACATTTCTATTTTGTCCAGTAATTCATTCACGTACGTTCCTCTGGAATTTCACTTATTTCCCAAACTTTGCAGACTTGAAGTAAATTTGCTTATCTCCTAATTAATTTGGAATAACAATGTGGATACTTGGATATTTATGATGGATAATATGTACTAGCGTGACCCGAGCGAAGTCTTCTCATTATTTATTCCATTATGAAGCTCAGATGACAGATCAAACAAATATTTTACTAAAATTGACATATAGAGGTGCAAGTATCAAAAGCATTGAGCTAAAGCGCCACTTTATTTATACGTGAGTGGATTTGAAATTAAACAAAAATTTTACCGATCGTCAATCATATTGACCTTGACCCGTTAGATGGCAGCATTGCTGTTTTGTGTATATAATTTTAATAATTATTTAATTTGCAAAAACAATAGCAATAATAAATTTTTTAGTTGTGGATGCCGGTAGAGCAAGCAATTATCTATAAAATGATATATAATTTATGAGGATTAGTTGTGAGGTTTTTTCTAAAAAGGGAGTGTAACATCATAAAACCTTAGCGTATTAATATATATGATGATGATGATGATATGATGATGATACATATTTTAATTATTTATGCGCAATATGTATATATATTGTCATGCATACATTGGTTATTTTATATATTACATAATAATAGGAGTTTTTCAAATCATACCTAAAATTTATGCATTTAAACTACGAATTAACTTTCTTATTGAGTTGTTCAATGTACACGTTTGAAGTGATGAGTATTAATTGCTAATCGATATTTTAATTATGTGAAGTCAAATTATCAAGAATCGTTATAAGGGACATATAAGGGATAATCAGAAATCAAGTTAACAGTATTAGTTTAAGGATATTTTGGGATAATAAGTAATAAATAGGTGAAAAATTTTATAAATTCTGTTTATCGGAATGGATAATTTTGACGTACGGAAACCTAAACCTTTACAATAATATGATTGTTTTCTTAATGCAAATATAAAAAAATGATAGATATATTGTCATTATAAATCCTCAAATCCTTTTATGCGTTTTCATAAGCATTGGTAATGTGAAATGTGAAGCGAGCCTATAAAGAATTTATTGATGTTTACGTAACGTATAGTTGGTTGGATTCCGAAATTTGTTTCTAAGAAATTTAATGTTAATTGCTTCTTTGGATAATTATGAGTATTTGATATATCATATTTTCAAGGTGTGAACTGACGAGAGTGAAATATTTATTGATAAATCTTAAAAGTTGACCAGTCTATAAAGGTTTAAACTTAACATTTTGACAAGGGTGGCGATTCTAAATTATGACGCAATTTTTAATAAAGCTACGAAAGTACTCAGTAACTCACTTAAGTATTCTACAAGTGCAAATAAAACCGAGATATACGAGTATATTGCTACTCTCTCCCAACTATTAAACTCTTAAACTTATTTCTCGCTAACACTTAATCAATTTTGATTTTTTTTTCAATGCAGGTATTAATTTAATGTAAATTGTTATGATGTTGATGAGAAACAGTAAATTTTGGAGTAGTGCACTACCCAATTGTTGATATAGGTTTCAAACTGCATCATGCCAATAAAAAAATTCCTAGTAAACGAATATAGGTAGTTGAAGTTTTTAGAATATGTGACTGATATTACAATTTCACTGTAGTAATAAATTGACTTATATTCGTACATATTTCCCTTGTTATAAAATCAATATGGCGACGTCTCAAAAGGAAAGAGGCTCATGTGTTGATGGCCTAGAACACAAGAATACCGCAGGAAGCTTATCCTATGATATGTGTCCCATTCATGTGATAATAACAAAAATGTTAATCGGTTTAATATAGGCTGGTCGTGATTAGGATGGTATTTTAGTAGATAAAAATACCACCCTAACCATCGATCCGCTTTGGAACTTATTGAAAATGTTTTCACCTCCTATAAAAAACAAACAAAAACTTTTATAAAATCGGAAATTAATCGGTGCTTCTGAAGTCTTTTACTAACCGAAATATCTTTATTTTCAATGAAAAAGTCATATTCAATGAAAATGGAATTACTATTATAGTTTTATCAGGAGGTTTCAGTTTTTACTACAAAGA
This sequence comes from Druceiella hillmani, assembly GCA_039881145.1. Taxonomy (NCBI): domain Eukaryota; kingdom Metazoa; phylum Arthropoda; class Insecta; order Lepidoptera; family Hepialidae; genus Druceiella; species Druceiella hillmani. The sequence goes on from JAYKKI010000001.1 coordinate 16,950,137, forward strand.
GAATAATTATAATTAGACTTAGATTGTCAATAATGGAATCATTTCAAGCCTAACTTTGGTATTTTTAATAGCTGTGTATTACATGATACTAAATTGGTGTTTTGCCCTTACGTCGTACTAAATTAGTGTTTTGCCCTTGAAGTCACGTGGTGACTACAAATATAGGAAACTATATTCCAATGTTGTCATTACTCACGAGAAAAAACAATATTAATGCAAATAAAAACAAACTTCAATATTGCGTTACTATGTGGCCACTTTCGTCGACGAATAGCCGTTATTAAAAAAGTTTTTCCCATTTTAATCGTAATTACAGTCCAATACTCGGAAATAATGTCAAGCTATAAGCAGACAGAGGCAATAGTCCGTGTCTCTCTAGTGTATTCTTGGAATGACAATTATATATCAATTATAATTGACATTGCTAAAACGTTCAATAGAGGAAAAACAAAGTGAAAATGAATGTCTGTAACATTGCAGTATTTTGGAGGATGTAGATTTAATGTAATAAAATTCTTCCATAAATAAGTCGGCGAACAAGTTTTCTTGTTTATATTTCTGTGTATTGAAAGTACGGAATTCAATCTGAAAATATTTAATATATATATATATATATATATATATATATATATATATATACATATATATATATATATAAGATAATTTATTCGAACTTATGAGGAATTGCAAAATTAAACAATTAAACAATTGCGTTGCTCTGAAAACAAAGAAATGACATTTAAAGCTTAATATTTAAATTGTTCATTCCTTTTTTATACAATTCTTTTAATATAACAAAACAATCTGAATGACAATGCGAGTTCTGTCAACCAATAAAAATCTACTTTGCTGACTGAGCCGCCAATACTCGCAGCGCCATCTACGGAGTACATAAGTACATGGTCACTGTCTACCGACAGAAGAGCGCTGTACCAATTAAAGTAGTTTCTTTACATATATATATATATATATATATATATATATATATATATATATATATATATATGTATACGTGTATATACAGATGCACGTAGACTTATATCAAGTTTGGTTTAAGTAAAATCTTAAATTTAACGGGAAATAAGAAACGTGATATCCTTGGTCATTATTTGATAAGCTAGCTTAGCAAAGTGAGGACGCCTGCATGCATCTTTATAGCTATACTAAACTAGCTTTCGTCCAAGTTCTAAGCGTCCAGTTCCTTCACAAAATACTTCACATCTTCTTTATACCCAGTATATATAAGAGTGATCAATCAGTAAATAAACCGGCCTCTCTGCGTTGCACTATTTAAGTAGTTTTTCTCCCACTTCTCTTACATTTTTATCACTGATATGCATATATGAACATAACGTAATTATATGTCACCATAAATGTATGAGCTTTTTAACACAAAAAGTTTTTTGAAGTCGGATGTGTGTATCCAAAGGTCAGTGTAAATAAATAAATAAACTAACAAACTTTTCAGCTTTATAATTTAGTATGAATTAAGGTCTTTTTGAGAGGTTTTTAAATGGTTTGTAAACATTCTATTTTCTTTATTAGTGTATTTACTTCGGCATTAAAAAAATTTAAAATTCCTCCAATTTTTATGGTCAGATAAATTCCTTGTGTTATTGGCAATTTTCTGTATTCCATGTACGCTCTCTTTTACTTGTCGTTTGTCATCATTTAAATTCGAAAAGAAATACTTGCTGGGAGAAATTTATAAAATCTTTCTAAATGTGGAATTATGATAGTAAATGGAAATACATGGAGATTTGATAAGTGTTTACTGAAAGTTTTAATATTAGATGATAAATATATTATAATATAACACATAGATCGATTAATAAAATTAAGAAGCGATCTTAGACAATTATCTCTTTGTAGACTTTCTTCATCTCTATCTGACTAGATAGGGTCATTGAGGAAAGTTTGGCATAGCGATATGTCTTTATAGTATTTACAGCCGTACTGGTTTGCACGTTATACCCTAGGTCAAATAAGATGCAAGTCAACAAAATAATAAAATTAATATTTCTTTTATATGGTGGAAGACAACACCTGTATAAAGTTCATTATATGTTATTGTGCACCACTATATAAACATTTTAGCGAGTTCTAATCATACTTAATACATTTATTTGGAAACTGAAACCGAAACTAATTACTGAAACTGAAATCATCTACTGTAGTGCAGCGATTTCAATTAATATTTTTACAACTGATCAGTAACGTTTTAGAGAGGGTGTTGTTGATAAATTTTACATGCGAAAGATTTAGTTTTTGTCAAATACCATCAATAGATGGTACATCTCACGATGATATAGTTTATTTATTTGTTTATTTGACATCTTCAATGTACAGTACACATGGTGGCCTTACTACTATAGGAGTAATACCTTATTGTCAAAAGTGAGAGCAATTGTTGAAAAATTGTTTGTTTCTTAGACCATAAGTTTGTTACTGTTTAAAATATAATATGCACACAAAAACTACAACTTTAATAAAAGATAACAAGAGCTAGTTACACTTAACAATAAAACAATAGCATGCAAATATCGACATGAGTTAGATTAGAAGGAGGAAACCATAAAAGCGCAGAAGGACTAGTGCTAAGTACAAATTTTTTTCAATCTATACTTGAAGACATATATTAAGAATATGTTCCTGTGGTCAGGATGCAGTTGAAGCTTTTCTACTTGGACAGTAGAAAGTACAAGAGATGAAGGTAAGTTTGGGAATAAGTTGAGTCTATAAGTTTTCAGAACGTAAGGACATATAAAACAAAAATATGTGCGTGTGTGTGTGTGCGTGTGCGTGTACATGTGCGTATGCACGTGCCTGCACGCGTGCGTGTATGCGTCCGTGGGAATGAGTTGAGCGTGTAAGTGTTCAGAACGTAAGAGACACATAAGGCAGCAGTGTGTATGTGTGCGTGTACGCGCGTGTGTATACGAACGTGTGCGCTTGCATGTGTGCGTGCACATGCACGTGTGCCCGTGCGCATGTGCGTGGGAGTGCACGTGTGCGTGTGAGTGTGTGTGCGCGCGTATGTGCGTAACGTACATTCTGGACTCATGCCACGTATTAGAAGATAACTGAATTGAGAATATAACATTTAGGACTGAAAAGTAAGATTTAGTAGAATTAAGTAAGATTTAGTTGGGTTTTATGAATTTGTTTATTGTACTGACCCTGATTGTAATCTTATAAAAATCCAAGTCAGTGCTTTGAAACAATTTTGTTTCTTTGTTTTTTTTTTTAAAAATTAAATACTTTTCAGTATTTAATTTTTTAACTGACAGTGCACGAGTTGATTTAAGTTGGGTTCTTCAAATTTGTATTCAGGCAAATAAAACATAATCATTATATTTAATTGGAGTCCTACTTCGATCGTAAATTTGGAAGTAATATTTGATTACTTACGTTTTTAATCCATTTTATATTAAATATTCCATAAAGGAAAAGGAGTAAAAGTTATTAGTGAAACAATAATAAATAATTTCCATGATTTTAATGAATTTCCATGAAATATAATAAAAAATTTTAAAAATTATTTACAGCTTCGAGAGTAAATTACTTTATATGGTTGCATATTACTGATATGCTGACTGAGATGTGTTCAAAAATAAATAAATTCACGTAGTTTGAAGTACAACTCAGTCTATTAGCAAACATGTATATGAATCCCTGGCTTTGGCCCTTTGGATTCTGTTGTCTATTTATGACATTAGAGAGATGCACAAGAAAAGGAAGACCGCGCTGTTTTCTATAATTAGAGCCTAGTTAACACAAAATTATTATATAAACTTAACATTTGGGAAAAAAAGATTTTGTGAAAAATGTTTTTACCATAATCATAACAAAGTAAAATGACTAAACATAATTATAATTCTATCACAACAATTAATTAAATATAAAAAAAAATTAAAAAATTGTTGGGCAAAAATTATGCATATGTATATGCTTATATTATACACATATAATACGTATTTACGTTGATTAAGTTACACCAAAAATGTACTGTATTGCTATTTCTTGCCGTTAGGACGTTAAGTGTTAATAACAGTTTATTATAGTTTGTGGAAACTTATAGTAATTTTTTCTACAAATTAGCTTTGTGAGCTTAGCTCTTTTGCTTTTACTTGGGGCTCGTTTGAGAGGAGCGATCACGTATTATATATATAGCTTTCAATTTAACCTTTATTTAGCTTTTATTTACGAAAAATTAAATAATTTCCTCAATACTTCGCAAGTCTTTCTCGTGATATTTAGAAAAAAGGATAGATGGATAACTAGTTTAAGAAAAAGGTAAGTTTACTGAAGGAATGGATACAGAAAAAAGTAAAGGAAAACTGTGGAGAGAAGCTTCAACACTTTTAATGATATCTCGAACGTAATTGTCAGCGGATTTCAAATTAAGACGTAGCAACGGTTGAAGCAATGAAAAAAATTAAGTATTTCTGGAAAATAACACAGCGCCATCTAGTTGACTTCTAGTAACATTTAGTGGGTAAATTTGTTGTGCCACTCTACACATTTTTACACATCCAGTATAGATGGCGTACCTACATCACACGCCACAAAATAATTATTACTGAATTAATTAGTGAACTGTTTGGTAATAGGTCGACTAAAACATAAAATACAATGTAAATTTTAAAGAAATGTTTTCCGAAATCAAATTGGATTTTATGGAGATATTATTTTAAAATCCAATAGGTAAAAAAAAAATTAGGCAGAAACCTCAATATTTTAATCGCCCTTTTGAATGAAAATTGCAAGCACATTTCACTTATTCAATCAATTGAATCCTGCAAACTTAATTATCATGGGCAATTATAAATATATATTGTCATCTCGATCCAAAAAGAAACTTGGCCTCTAGACATAGTCCTGGATTTGGAATTTTAAGATAATTTTACCATATCTTTATCCACGAAGTTATGATTTTTAGGAAAAAAATTGAGTTGTTATTTGAAAATAATTAAACGACGCTGTATTAGTTTGCAAAAATACTGAATTTGCCCCCAAATTAAATGTATTTATTTTTAAATGTATGTATTTTTGGATTATTCAAAGGCGAACTTCCGTTCGTTGAATATTTCTTCCTTGTTCTTTATTTTACAAGTCCTCATTATTTTTTTATAGTATAAATTATTTATGCAATCAAAAATCAGCTTTCCAAGTGGCTCTTGCCATTAGTTGTTTTAGTATATATAATAAATATGCTAACGCCCGGAGAAATCAAATATAATAAATGATGACATTAAGGTGACTGTTGAAATGGAAGCGCTAAGAATTACATATTTTCTTTGCATCGCACTGCATCAATTCACTCGTGTAATGTCAGGAAAGATGAAGTTCTGCACCAAAATTTGATTCTTCTGTACAAATACACGTTTAAAAATTGCAAGCAGTAATCAAACAAGCATTAACAGCAGGTAATTTAGAAACCATAAGTAGTTTTAATTTTCGATATCGATATTACTATTTATCTGCGACATTTTATCGATCGTAAGCGTGTTAAGGGTCAATTTAAAATGGATTAAGTTATGGTGTATTTCAGTCGTACGCATGGTTATATCTTTAAATTATTTTACGTTTGCAGTAATGTCCGGACTGCGATGTGTAAGTGTATGGCACATAAAGTGTGCCATGGGAACCTTTTCCCATTTTCTTGCATATCGTTTATCTCTTTTTCTACCGCTTATAATATATTATAATATATCTATCTTTGTGAAAAGAACAAGATTTTAACGAACAAGTTGTTGGTAAGGTTAGGTTTGAGAATAAAAGTCAGAATTTTTTTCAAATTAAAAATATTTTCAGGACAATTTATTTTCAATCTCCTTTCAAACAACGTTTTACTGGTTAATTGTATTATATAAGTAGAAATTTAGTTAAGAAATAGAACTTAGTCACAAAATGGACACTAGGTGGCAGGGAAATTCTTCATCGATCATGGAAAAGGGATACACAATTATATTAAATATATTTATATTTGTACATAATATTATTTTAATAATTACTTACTTTCAGTTTGACCATTTTATTTTATATTTTGCAATGAACCACGTGCGTTCTTAAATACATTCTTTGTTTTTATCAAATTGAAGTAAATAAATCCTAATAAACAGTTGTCACTGATGGCTTTACTAATCTTGTTGACATATTAATTAAATGTTTATTTATTTATTACTCTTAGTTTTACACTAAAAACATAAACACATCGCTATTGATGTATGATTACACATCAGTTAGTGGAAATGTTGAAGTGAAGAACGCAAATTAAAGCGAGTTAGTTATTTAACTCCATTCCATAATGTCGTTACGTGTAAAATAAATGAATTACGATTGTATACACAATTGAAATTCACTTGTTTATGAATTTGATTATTTACGATGTAGTGCTAGGAAAATTAGGGATTTTAAATAGAAAACTTTGCGGAAAAACTAACTCTTAGTCGAAAAAATTAAACGTAAGTCTTATAATATCGCTCACGTACGTCTGTCTATTTGTCCTAGCCATTTTCTTCATAAGCCCATCGAAGTTGAAACTTGAAATTTGTCATAGTTAATAAATGTATTGATCTGCATAAACATGTTTCAATTGTTCATACTCGAAAATATTCATAGGGAAATATTAAAGGTATAAAATTAAATTATAATTTTTGAAGTTATACTTCTTTAGGCGCGTTATGAAAAAATGATGAGAGTGAAATTTTAAGATTCGTCACACAAAAGTTACAGTATGAAGTTGTAGCGGTTGCAGTCTCGAAACAAAAGCTATTGGTACCATCGTCGCCTCTGTTCACTGTTTTCATATTCATAGTATTTATCCACATGTTTCTAGTGTCTACATTCACACACGTGTTTTAGTTTCATATAAGTGCGATTTATATATGTGCTGATAAATTATATTCAGTAGTGATTTAAATTCAATATTTTGATTAATATATTTACTATTCGTAAATATTAGTGAAAAAAATTGTGTTTATATACTTTTTCAAGTGCTCCAATATAATTGAGGTTATCTATCCGTATGTATTATTTAATAATGCCAAAGAAGTATAACTTCTCACGCGCGTGCATAAGTACACGCACCCTTTTTTTCAATTCCATGTGTCGTGTGAGTTATTAATTGAAAGGGCGTATTATTTGAATAATCCGTTATTAGTAACATTTATTATAAGGATACAAGATTATTCAGAATTTTTAGAAAATTTTAATTTCTTGATGTTGGTGGAAATACCCACAAAAACATACATACGGGGGGGGGGCTATATGTTCTCTCATTGGAACTGTTAACTTAAAATTACGCAACACTAGAGTGTTACAGGAATTTTGCCGAAAAACTAGAGCAATGATTCTAAATTCATGGTTTCTACGAAATTTTCGATATTTTTCACCGAAGAAAATATTACCAGGCAAATAAATTCGTTATTTGTAAAAAATAATATTATTATTTATATAGAGTTTTATAAAAATTCTATATATCATCAAATGTTCTAAACGTGTTCCACATTAAATATGTTAAAAGCGTTAATTGTGAACGGAAATCTCGGGGTGTAATTTTATAAAATATTCACACAGACCGACAAGCGGGCAGAAGTTCTTAAAATCATGAGGTCCATTTCGAAATCATATAACACATTACTCTAAATATCAAGACAAAGAAACAATTGTACATACGTACACTACGATTTTGTAATATTAATTTTAGTTCAATTACACTTATCCTGTTAATATACGAAATTAATATAAATATATAAAAATGAACATCATTTTTATTAATAAATATAGGTTTATTTTATATGCAATTTCCATAATTATCCAAAGTTAGTGTATTAAAATAGCATAAAAACATTTTTTGTATATTTTTTAAAGGGAAACTTCACTCCAAAATTTAAGAAATTAGATTCAAGACGGCTGTACAAATGAATTTCGTGATTACTTAGAAATTATGTTAAAAATTATGCATGCAGTAAAAAGTTAAATTATCTGGCTTCAGAAATATCACGTATTTCGATGTATAATTAACGAATAAATCTTAACTCCAGGATAGGTTAGCATTTGAATTAAACGCAAAGCATAGTAAAAACTGTACATATATCCATCATATAAATTCATGGCGCTACCGAAATCAACTTACACGTATCGAGAATGGTATGTAGAAGATGCTATAAGAAGACATTGCTTCCTATAAGTAATCAAAAATCTTGTAAAAATGTGTATATATACAGCAAGCCCAATTATTATTGGAAATAATTTATAAAATTCTCGATCCTAAAATACTGCTTATCAATTTTTTTAAATATATTGCTATATATATTTTACTGCGCAGGCAACATGTTATAAAAACGAGTAACAGTGAAGATTTATTGAGCAGGTAACACGTTGCAAAAACGAATATAATTAGGAATTAATATTTTCATGTACCTATATTATGCAATTTATATGGTGAATTAACAAGTTCATTTCCGTTTATATTATGATGCTTTTGATAGACATAGCTGTATAGATAGGTTATCTAACTAAAAAAAGCTTTTTGAAAACTTATTATTAAATGAAAGAAATTCTGCCAGGATCGGGTTTTAATAAATGATGTAATTGTTCCTCGGAGTTATATTACACATACCCCATATTTTTACATAAACTTATGTAATTCTTTCATTGAAATTCAACAAAAAAACTCCGTAACACATTTGCGAAGTTACATTTGCCACAGTACACACATCCAACTTTTTTACTTAAAACCATGTAATAATTTGGGTAGTATTGGAGAGAAAAGTTATTATTTCTTTCTCGAAGTTATATTTATAACATACCAAACGTATTAACCTAAAAAACCTGTAAGTGTATTTAAATTTCAAAACTTAATAATTAATTCTCGGAATTATATTCGCCACAGTCCCCAATAACTTTATTAAAATTAAGCAAAAATTCAATCTCGAAGTTACATTTGTCACACTGCTAAACCAAACTTATTTATTTAAAATTATTCAATAATTTCGTTATAATTCGACAAGAAGCTCAATAATACATTCTCGGAATTATATCTGTCACATTGCACGTATTAAACCTGTTGGCTTAAAATTATATAATAATTTCTTTGAAAATGGACAGAAAACTACCTTCTGAGATATGCAAAAAATAAGCGCAGTCAAAATAAAGTCAGTGAAAATAATATGTGAAAGAGGGTAAGAAAGGCAAGAAGGAAAACTACTGAGAGAACGTTCCAATTTTTTAATGAACGCGTAGCAAGCAATTTGTGAAGAAGATTTATAATTAAGGAGTAGCAATTATTGGAACAAAAGAGTATGAAACTTTTTGTTCTGGTGTTCTTTTGTGTAATTAAAAATGATATAATTGATTGCAGCTATACTATATTGTGAGTTTTAAAGTAAAGGCAATGGACGAATTCAATTCTTATATTTGGAAAAAGGGTTCTAGAAAAGTATTTAGAAGTTGAAAAAAATAATTAATTCATATTGTATTTAGCAGATCTTATCTTAAAAGGGAAGATTTTAATATCGACGACAAAACAAAAACCGTCACCAAATTGATTTTAGTTTTCACTTGAGATGTTTGGACTAGTTACGAATAACTAAACAATAAAGCAGATCGACGTAAAACATAAAAATGATATTAAAAAACGTATTGATATTTTTCAAAGTACGTGGCCGAAATCAATTAGCCTACTAAGATTGATAATATTCTTATTGTTATATTATTGGAAATATCCATTCATTTCATTTATTTTAATAGACTTGTCAAATAGTTTAACTTTTTTATATTAATTAGTCCAAGAAAAGGGAGTGAACCACAAACATCAGCTACGAAAGAAACGACAAAGACGGAAGTGCAAAACAATATTTCTATTAGACAGCTATCTCGAAGACCATTTATCAAGTTTCTTTCGCTGTTTTCGTCTCTATACGTTACAAAAGTGTTTCAAGGGTTGCTGACGTAACACTTATAAACCTTTGGAATCGTTTACCTGAAGTGAGGAAATAGGTGACATAGATGTATGACCTAAGTAAAAGTTGGGGAGTGGTGTCGAAGAAAAAAGCATGTGTATCACATCTTTTTTCTATAGGGTAACTTAGGACATCGGAGATAACAATTATGATAGTAATTATAATAAATAAATATAATAGAGGAATGAAATGAGCATTCACACACACACACACACATATGTATATATATATGATTTTGAATTCATGTACATATGTATGTATAGTGTTTATCAATCTATGTATGTATATGTCCAGATATCACACTATAGAGCAGAGAAGTATAATCCGATTTGAATAAATGAGGTAACATTAGAATCATTTTAATACTCCAAGTGTCCATAGCTATAGTTGACGTTACAATCTTATTTTTTTTTTAAATTTAAATTTGAAAATACCGTGAAGATGGATATGAAGTATAAGGTCTAGATGAGCAATATTTCAAAAATATATAATTTGTTGCGTAAATGAATACGATATTCATTAAACAATTTTTTCAAAATTCCTTAAGCAATATGGTTGAGAACTGGGGTTTGGGTAATTTGGTAATGTTTGAATGAAAAATCTAGTTTTCAACGTGAAATTATAAAATTGTGCCCATTTCTCTGAGAAAGGATTGACCATTTCTTTCTCAGGGTAAGGAATGTTTGCATTCTTCACCCTAAGAAAGAAAGGAGAAAAATTATTTATTCCACCAATGAAAGTGTATTGACCACTTAAAATTGTATTTAGCGTGTACGAAAATGTCGAATTAATACAATTATTTAATCGAGTTTTTTATGAAGGTATAAAATAAATAGTTTTAAAAAAAAAAATTCGGTAATACCTGCATAAAATGATTCTAAAAGTATAGAATTTGACAAGAAACAAAATTTGTTTTGATTTTGATTTCTAAATTTCTGTTCTAACAGCTGTGTTTTTTTACAACTTTTCAACTAAGTATATTATGATTTAGGTCATATTTTATACTATAAAGTTTCGAAATGGATAATGTTCCAAATGCTGTAGCATTGTGTACGCAAATGTCGAATAAATAAAATTATTTGTCCGAGTCTTTTATGAAGGTATAAAATAAATACTTTAAAAAAAAATTATTCTGTAATACCTGCATAAAATAATTAAAAAAGTATAGATTTGACAAGTTACAAAATTTGTTTTGATTTTGATTCCTAAATTTCTGTTCTAACTGCTGTATTTTTTTACAATTAGTCAACTAAGTATATTGTGATTGAGGTCATACTTTATACTATATAGTTTCGAAATGGATAATAATCCAAATCCTCTAGCATTACGTAAAATGCTTTGTAAATATATGGTACTCCGTTATAGAACAATTTCGAAGACGCCTTAGAAACATATCTTTGAAATGGGAGAGTGATGTAATGGATCGAAAATTACAATACAGAAATTATTAAATAAATATGAAACAATATACATTAATATTTAATATACGTTCAAGTTTTCTTGTGCAATTATGTTCTTGTTAAAATATTTGTGTATTACGGTTTATTAGATTAAACAAGTTAATACTTGCGGTACTAAGTTAAACTACTTTTTGTTTTCACCCTTATTTGTAAACTTTAATAAGTTTTCAGAGATTTCTTACATAGTTTGGAACTTTACACTTTAGGAGTTGGTAATCCAAAAATAATTTATAATTTTAACATATTACATTCCAACTAATAAACTCGCTAATTTTTGCAGTGTTTTCTGGAATGTTATAGAAACTTATTAAGTATCTCCGGTAGGGTATATATAGAGCGCTGGGTTTAATTTTCTGTTCAATTAGCAATTCAGTTTGGCGAGTAAAAAACAAACAAAACGTAGTAATTTCACAAAGAGAACTTAGAGTAATAATTTTCGTGAACTCTCTTTAAGACGAAAATAGAGGGAGGCAATATGCAATTTATGCGCAACTATGGGTGAAGGTATATTCTTCTATGACACAACCGAGAACTCAGTTTAACGAGAGTTTCAAAGATGCAAAAAAGAATATTATGACCTATAAGATAATCTCTATTCACCGTTACATCTTACATTAAATTTTAAGAAAAATTAAAAAATCCTATCGAAACAGATACTAGATTAAATTAAATTTATCTAACATTACATTCTCAAAGTGCATTAAGAAGAAGAATTTTATATTATACATATTTAGAAATATTCAGTTTTCTTATATATAGAAATATTCTGCGTAAAGTAACACTGATGAACTGAGATGGTAGATTCATTAGCTGTCAATTTAATATTTGAAAATGGTACACTACGTACTTAAATTAAATGGTTGACTTATATGTGAAAATAGCAATAAGTTTTATACAAACATGCGGGGTTAAACATATTTCAGTATATTAGTGTAGGAATGTACACAGCTAAATATAGGCTTCGTCTACAAAAAATCTGATGTTCTGTCTATATATCAGATTTCAATGTTTGCAAAATTGTAAAAAAAACTACACCTCTAATATAAAGTAGGTTTATTTTAACTTTATAACAACAAATGCGAATTTCATTTTTTAAAAACCACGTTTTTCAAATGGCGGCCATGGAGTCTGGCACACTCTTCGAGTCTAGCACGCATGTTTTCAAAAACGCGTTTGCAGAGCGATTGGGGTATCCTACTGACTTCGGCTCGAATATTTTCTTTACGTTGTGTCACAGTGCTCGGATTTGTTTTATAAACAACGGATTTTAAGTATCCCCATAAGAAAAAGTCACATGGGCTTAAATCGGGTGACCTAGGTGGTCACGGTACGATACTTTCATCCGTTCGTATTGTCAAAACCGTTCATTATAGAGATAATTTACGTAATGTTCAAAATGCTCATTTCAAAATGTTATCCTTTTAATTATCGCATAGATACCCCTATCTCTTTAGCACTCGTTACATACTGAGACAAAGATTTATTTATTCTTTTCATTTGACGCTATTTGGAACTTATGAAATCGGCACAAATACTCGTATAATTACTGTTCTGATTATTTGAATTATCAAATTTTATCAGGTTATATTTTTCAATGAATCCTATGTTTTTAAATGCATAGAATTTTGTGTGAGATATAAAGACGTAGTGTATTTTACTGTCATTGAATAATCTTAATAAATATGATATTGTGTTTCATTAAGGTGAAGATATGACAAAATATTAGATGTGTGGCTTAAATGAATATTAATGGGGTGTAATGTAATGTGATATTTATGGAATATCATCAATCCGTACCACTTCGCTCTATAGAATGTACAGATAATTAAATACTAGCCGTTTGGCTACTTGTGAATAAAACCTCGTGTTAGTAATATTGTTGTGGTGTTAAAAATAGGTACTTTTATGTTTTGTTCTGAAAGGATTAAGTCTCCGAGCTTGACAATTATTAATTTTTAGGAAGAGTTGTATTTGAAATACCTTGTATGTAGTTTGAATTATAAACTATTGCAAAAATATTTCGAAATTTTCACCGAAATTGTATTCTTCAATTCAAACTTGTAATATAATTTCTGTACAAATTTCATGAATCAAATACATGTGTCAATAAAAAAATAGTTATTTGAAAAACAATTCTAAATATGTCTTTTTTGTGTATTAACTGCCATGGAAAGCAAAAAAAATAATTTCATATTTTTCAATATTGAAGCAATATGCCATTACCACATTTTATACTAAGATCAAAGAGAAAATGATTATTAAAATATTGAAATGTTTTATTATGATAATGGTTTTAAATACAAACTAATTTAATTTCATTGTATTGTCCACAGACACGCTCTCAGATACAGCAGAAATTAAATTGTATAATTTGGGTTGATTGTCTACAACCGACTGCGCTGATTATGTATAATAAATAAAGTCATCGATATAAACATAAAAAATATCGAAATTTCATGTAAATTGCATGCGAATTTAGTTTGAATTTACTTCACCTGGCGAACTATAACCGTAAAGGAGGCGTACACATCGATTGAAACTGAAAAGTGGAAGGGCTATACTGTTAACCCTTAACGCCGTTAAAGAGGTCAGGTGATGAATATCCCACATTTGCTTACTCGAGTAGACGAACATTTGTCTTGTCGCCATGCTCTTCTTTGCCCTGCCTTCCCCTACGTATTTATGATGCGCACATTAGAGCATCAATAAAATACGACTCTAAGCTCCCATTTGCCGTCGTAAATAGAGCTACAATTTTGTTTATTTAGAATTGTAGGTAAATCGCTTTCGGGGGATCGTCTTCTTTTCATACTGAAAACATTTATCCATTGTCAACGTTTATTTGAATACCAGTACCTGTATCTACATACAGGCTGTTCATTCAAATTATACTTGTCGGTGAAGTTCTTTGGCAGAGGAATTGTTTTTTTATATACAATCTTAGATGCTCTTTTTACGATTAATTGACTGACTCTTGCATAAATTTCGTAAATTAATTTTGTAGCATTTTGTACTGGTATTTAACCAGTACAAAATGCTACAAATTAATTTACAAAATTTATGGAAGAGTCAGTCAATTAATCGTAAAAAGAGCATCTAAGATTGTATATAAAAAAGAGCTCACTTTATTTTTTTAAGATTATTTAACGTTTAATTATCCGTGCAATTAAAATATCGGCGATGTTTATAATATGTAAAAATGTGAAATACTGTTAATTCTTATTATTCCAAAAATTACATTTTATGAATGTGAATTTTCATTAACTATTAACACTTTTTAACACACTTTTGTAAGGTTGACTTGTTACTAATTGTAATAGAATCTGCGAAAATAAATTTCGTGCTTTTCTAATTGTTATATAATCATGGCACTTGGCAGTTGTTTGTAGTTCTGATCACAATTATTTGATAAAATGAAAAAATTGTTTTCTTAGCCTCAAAACAAAAATAAAAGACTAGAAAAAGTAAAAATAAATTATTACTTTAAAAAACTAAAAAAAAACGCTTTTAAAAATGTATTAAATAGCAAAAAATAATTGTCTATGTAAAGTCATGGGCGCTTTGTTTTAAAATCCAACTAAAATGTCATATTGAAATTAATACTAAGTCATTCATTTAATATTAATTTTAGGAGCAAAATCATTCATTTTTGAAAAAAAATGCCCCACGCTTTTACACTCAAATATTACACTAAATAACAAACATTGCTTGCACTAAAGTATTTACTGGGTAGACAGAAAACAGGTTCGACAATAATTTTTTTTGGTTTTTAGTGCAGTATTTCGTAAAGAATATTTTTTCTTTAATTTAGCATTTTACCTTAAATTATTAGCAGGTGCGACGCTTAAAGATAAGTAAATCACTAGCGTGCGGTAGAAAAGTTTTTGTCATGATTGTTTTTGAAGGGTAGTTGAACAGTATTTGTCCAGAATAATATATAAATACAAGTTTATACGACTATCATAGGCAAAAATGAAGAGAAATTGTTGAGTGTGACAAATAATTTTTTGTATTTTGTTTGTTTGTTTCTCATCGTTCTTCATAATGCTTTGACAATTATCAAGCTTTATACTTATTCATTTTCTTTTTAAACTTGAAGGAATTATTGTAAGAAAAATATATAATAATAGCCGTTAAAGCCGAAAAAGATATAATGATAGCGGTTTTCTTCACCTGGTAAAAGCAAACTTTTTTTTATTTATCTATAATATTCGGTAACTATTGCAATGCCAGGTCACTTATTTTTTTCTGTGGAAAATATTATTAAATAATCCTACATGTATTACATTCATTGACACACACATTCGAAAAGAAAAACTACAAAAGAAAAAGCTTAATAGAATGTTATACTCTGTTGGACGAATCCTTTTATTTAATTGATTACTTCTTATTGAGAAACATAGACACGACAAAATATTGTTTCGTATTTTGTAATTTTTATTTCGGAGGTATTATGTAAAGTTTATGAAAATTAAATGATTATTAGTATTTTCACGACTTTTCAGTAGTTTTACAACTTGTTAATAGAATACAGTTATTTGACTTTTTCAAACACTGAACGTTAAAAGAACACATTCTGAGTTGAGTTTGTTGTATATATGTTATATAACAAAATATAGGAAAAAAATTCAAAATATCTTCAACGGTATTACCGTACGTACTCGAAAAAGTAAAAGCTAGATTTTGGTTGCGAGGTTTCATTTTTTACGATTTTTGAGCAATTCGTTAAGCTATATGAAGTTGTTCCCAAGATCAACAGCATCAATATAAATATATAAGATTTTTCCAACTTAAGTTCACCAATCTTAAATATTATTGCGTCTAGATAAAATGAATATTATAACTATCATAACACAGAACTTGGACTCGATATATTCTGATCTATATCGCTTTGCCGTATGATAGGTTATATGAAAACATTAGAATATTTTACTTATGTTACTCTGCTTTTAAGTGATAAATATCAAGAAACGATTTTCCGCAGTCAAGTTCAGTATTGTGGTAGATATTATATTCAATAAATTAATTTACACTTCTCTAGCAAAGCTCGATAAGAACTTGGCTGCTTTTATTTTTAATGCAAGTGAATTTTTCATTTATACATTAACTTTTCGTTTTTTATTGTTGCCTTTTCTCATAATTATCAATATATTTGATTTAAGCTACAGTCATTTGCGTTACCCATTCACATTTGTTAAATTTGTTGAGACACACTAAACACACTTGAAAGTCTATGGAAGTAAAATCATTGTATAGATTTGTATTCAAGAATAGCTACTGTTACTGAATTGGGTTGGTCGTTAATTAAATAAAAATCCTAGAGTATTTTCTTCCTAAACCACGTAAAGTAAGTTTAATCACTCGGGAAAACAGCGGATACGATGTCAAGTAGGGAGTGTTCAGACTAAGTATCTGGCTCTTACATATAGTTATACTCGTTATTTTGGTTCAATTTCATATTACACACAGTGGTATATTTTCCTGATCGCTTTTCTATTCATTTACTTTCCTCAGTTTAATATTCTCCTGCAAATTGACTTGTGCTAGCGCAAAACAACCTAACATCCGCTAGCTACCCAAATATTGTAATAAGTTTCAACTTCACTCCCCGAAAAATACTTCATTCCCCGAGAAACTCCCGATACCAGCATCATCATGAAATCCGCTCCTTAGTACTTAAATCACCGATCCATAACTAGGCATCTCGAGCCTGATGCAATTTAAAACTTTTCTTTTAGAGTGATTTTGAGCACGTTAGCTACATGTATATATCAAAAACTAATCGAAATGATCTTCTACATAGTGTATAATGTTTGGTCTGATACAATAAGCATAACCAGTATTTCTGTACGCAGAACAAGAAATAGCATGAAATAAATATTACCCGCCACCTAGAATGTGAATAAACCTTTGAACCTTATCAAGGCCTAAAATCTGAGTTTCTTACTTGATAGAAGAGATCAGAGTAAATAAGTATATTTTATCATTCGCAACTACCATCATAACACAAAAAAGGAACAAATTGCTTCCTTAAAGGAGCAATTCTGTTAAAGAAAACCAATATGGTTAGGTTTTCCAAACCAAAAATATTACATCATTTTTTTAACTTATTGCTAAATAACAACCTTTTCTTTAAGCCAAAGTGCAAGTTCTGAAAATCGGATCGTTATTGCAATTATAAAATTTTATCAGTAAAAAAAGCTTCGATGTAATTACAAAAATCGTCTGTATGTGATGATATAAAAAAAGACTGTAGCGAATTTTCGTAATCATAGTACTGAGGCGATCTATAATATTGAAGGGGTAAAGATGTACGTGCTTTATATATTGGTTTCATATTTTAAATAATATTTTTAAAATACATATATAAATCCGTAAGTTTCTACGGATTTATATATGTATTATATTTATCAATTACATAAACACTTGTGAAAGTCGATAGGTACAATGATATAGATTTTATCTTTTTTTCCAGCTAGCAATTTATCAATTTCTGAGTTTTCCTTTTATTGGTATCGAAAGTTCTACAAACGTATCAAATCCTAAGTTTCAATAATTCTTCTTTATCACAGGATATACTATTTTCTTCATTCACTTTAAAATTTATTTTCAGCGTTCAGTTTGGGTTCGGGTTGGGGTGTCAAAATAGCCGCGAAGCGTTCCGGGTAAAAGATATAGTAACGGATAAAGGATACAGTATCAGTGCGACTTTAAACTTGGTGGTTTACCACCCTCCATATATGAAAAAAATTGAAATGGGTAGAGTGGCTACTTTATTACCAATTTTAGCTTTTCGAGAGTTAAAATTGGTTCTGGACACGTTCATTAATGTGACTAGTGCACATTTCTTTGGTCCTGCATATTTGACTTTTCAGGATGTCGAACTTTCCAGCCCGGAATTTTTCTCCAAAGGCTAAATTTTTCTTCTGGTTATTTTTAAATTGTTTCTATATATCGATGGATTTTTACATTTTTGTTTATTTTTAATCTTTGTATTAAATTCTTATTACAGTTTTGATATTACGTCTAATGTTTTAAACAATATATAGTAAAAAACCTATCAAAACATAGCTGTAAAAAATTTCTCGATAAGTATTTGGGAGCCATTATTCTTATACAGTGCCTTAATAATTTTTAGGATTCAGTTTATTACGACGATCCATATGAATTAAAACTTTTTTATAGTTTCGTTCATCAAAAGAAAAAATAGGAACTCTTATATGATCACTTCGTTGTCTGTCTCTCTGTCTGTCAAAACTCTTTTTCTCAAGAATGCCTAGAGGTATCAAATAGAAATTAATAACATACGTCACGATCACTTGGGGCTGTAAAAAAATCAAATTTCTAACTCAACGCAATAAAATACCCAAATGAGACCATTATGAGACCATTTATGCAGCATGTTTTGACTCTCACAAACAAATCGAAACTTATGAGGTATATATATAAAATAGTATAAAGCTATTGAACCTGAAACCATGAGATTTGACAACAAACAACGTTAGATGAAAATTGTTATTTTTAGTTATATCACATAAAAAAACCTTTATTTAAATGTACGCCTGTGAAAAATATAGTAATCAATATATTTTCGTTCTAAAAAAAATTAAAATTGTTTAAATAGTTTAATAGAAATATTATGTACCATTAAATGTTTATAAATGCTTAAATGTGTATGGAACCTTCGTACTATGAGTTCCTCTCGTACTTGACAGGTTTGATTTTGATATATTTCACATTTATGTGAAATTATTATTTATAAGTGAGATTACGTAAATTCTGAAGAGCTTTAATACTTGTTATGTAATACCAGTTTTTTTTAAATTTCACAAACATATAATAGCAATATTTTTAAGGTCAAGTCCCAAAAGTACAAGTAGACATATTTAGTTATAGATGATTTAATATTACGAAATATGGTGTACGTCATTCGCATTTTAAATTTAAATGGTTAGGAAAAATAACATGGCTAGAACTAAACAATATACAAAGATTCTCTTTTTAACACTTGAAAAAATTTTGTAACATCTCTTATTATTACGTTTATATTTACGAATTCTCGTCGTAATTTAAACATATTTTTTCCTTTACAAGAGATAAAAGTGAAAACTTTTAACCAACTAGCTAGTTTATATTTCACATAGTTTTTCAAAATAATTTGCATTGCTTTCTATCCACCCCATCCAACAGAACCACTTAGAAGAGCAGTCGGTCACCTCTTCTTTGAACGTCTATTTCATCGCCTTTTAATGTTACTACTCGTTCCTGTCCAGGAAGTGTATTCCTTGCAGTTTATCGTTAATTTTTTCATGTTTGAACTAGTTGAACGAGCCTTAAGCAGTAGCTCGGAATGGGACTTCATCATAAAATGGAGCGTATCATAATTATCAATCAAAATAGAGCGTACCTTACGAGCGAGCGTAACTTTATTGTACGTACGAGCGTAACTTTATTGTTGGTTGAGGCCACAACGAAAGTCATAAAACGCAATGAAACCAAAATTTCTTGGAAAAAAAATTGTTTCGTATTAAACTCACCTTTAAGTGATACGCGCTATATTCAAATTGCCACCAATTTGCAAAAAAATAAATGATTTCGGGTAAAGTACCGTATTGTTTGGTACATTCAAAAATATTCGTTATTCGAAATTTTTATTTAATATTACTTTGGCCAATTTTATGAACTTTGGAATCTACACTCGTAAATAGTATTGTAAAGAGTTTTGAGTTATGTTGATGTTATCAGCAAGCTTGTAATTAGAAAATGAATCATAACTCAAATTCTAAATTTGTCTTGAGTCGAACATTCGAGTAACAGTAGCTGGGTACGATGGACGTACTATATACTATTATTCATTTTGATTAAATCCTCATGAGATCTACTATTTAGTATTTTTAAGATCTCATAAAGAACTACGTAAATATTTGAAGAATTTAAAATGTTATATCGAATTTATACGCAATAGATATTATAGTTTAGAAAAGTTTTAATCCAAATTTATACAAAAATTAGTTCAATTTCATTTTATCTCACGATTTTCTTCCCTTTGATTACAGGTAAAATAACTAAGTAGAAAGAATTTATTTACTTTTGTATTAAAATTTTAATTTATACAATCTGAACAACTGTATCTAACGAAAGGTCTATAGAATCCGAAGATTAATATTAGTGATATATACATTTCTGTAACGAAATTTAAACATTTATTAAATGCTAAATTTTATATATAAATTTCAAGAAAATAAAGATGAAATTTAGTATGAAAATGAAAGATAATTTAAACAATATGACAATGCTATTTAAATAGTTGTGCTACTTCCTTAAAATCAACGCATATGTCTTAATAGTGTGCACAAGGTTTTATGGCAATTTAATTTAAATAATAATTGATATATTTAAATTAAATTGCCATAAAACCTGATATGTGTAGTATTACTTTTAAGTATTATAAACAAAATAAAACTTTATAGACTCTTACATGTACTTATACAACAACATACCTTTATTTTTTAAATAACATAGTAAGATTTTTTTTAAATACCTAGACAAATCCATTTTTAATTATTTTAATTGAAATTAAATTGAAGCTGATACAAATTCAGTAACAATTAAGAAACCTAAGATCAACCATAGTTAAAACCACCGAGGAAGTTTAAACGACGTATCACAATTCATAATTTCTTTAAATCAACGATTATTTAACTTAGTTGAAAGTTTAAACTCTAGATTATCTTACTGGTGAAACAGCTTGGTTTAAACTTCTTTTCGTAGATTAATTACGGCAACCTTGCCACTCGGCTCTCAGCTGTTTAGGTTTCTTCATTCTATATAAATGTCATTTAGTAGTCATATAAATTTAGTCGTGGTTTAGAATTGTTTTACAATATTAAGAGATTATTATAATGATATGGTTACTTCATTAGTTAGTAGATTTATGTTATTAGGCAATAAAAAATCGGATGCACGCATGAGGACTGCCGACAGAAGTGAAAATTTAAAACTGTATTTTAAAATTTCAAACTGATGTTCCTATAGGAAACTAAAAATTAAACTTCCACCTCGCCTCCGCCTCCCCCCTGCCCCAACCCCTCCCACTCCCGCTCCACCTCCCTCTCTTCTTCCCCTTACCTCACTCTATCCCCTTCCCCTTACCTCCCCCTCACCCCGCCCCCCTCCCACTGCACCTCCCATTCCCCTCCCCTCCCATTCCCCTTCCCCTCTCTCTCCCTCTCATCTTCCTCCACCCACTCACCCTTCCTCTCGACCTATTATGCTTTCACAGTTGGTTAAGCGCAACGTGTTGCATGCATGTAGCATGTCGCATGTTACTGACACGAACCCATATGACTTTCCCCTATCAAAATCGCTAACGCGCCTAAAGAAGTTTTACTTCAAAAATAAAATGGAAAACGCTAGTGGTGATTCAGATAAAGAAAATGTTTGTTAAATGATCATTACAATCATTTTCAATGCTTGTATGTCATTAGAGCGCAAATTAGTTACTAACTTTTTGAATAACGAAGACTGTCTGAGCTATAATGTCCATCTCTCACTTAGTAAAATTAGACATTATCTTTTGAAATCCCTATATTTGAAAATTAAATATATGTATATATATATATATATATATATATATATATATATATGTGTGTGTGTGTGTGTGTGTGTTTGTAGAAGAGACCCCTTCACTAACCAAATTATTAACAATTTCGATATATTTTTCCTCTGGTCTAATATCATCATCATCATCATCATATATATTAATACGCTAAGGTTAAGATGTTACTCTCCCTTTTTAGAAAAAACCTCACAACTAATTCACATAAATTATATATCATTTTATAGATAATTGCTTGCTCTACCGGCATCCACAACTAAAAAATTTATTATTGCTATTGTTTTTGCAAATTAATTAATTATTAAAATTATATACACAAAACAGCAATGCTGCCATCTAACGGCTCAACGTGAATATGATTGACGGTCGGTAAAATTTTTGTTTAATTTCAAATCCACTCACGTATAAATAAAGTGGCGCTTTAGCTCAATGCTTTTGATACTTGCGCCTCTATATGTCAATGTTAGTAAAATATTTGTTTGATCTGTCATTTGAGCTTCATAATGGAATAAAAACTTAATAAGCAGTGCGCAAAATTAGAAATGAATTGAATACCTGCAATCAATTTTGATTTATTAAATTGTGTTGAATAATTTATAATGCGAAGACTTCGCACGGGTCACGCTAGTTATAAAATATGAATTGAGTAAAAATCTTTAGTCTTTAAGTCAGAAATAAGGTAAACTAAGTTTATCTAAAAGGAGGTGATTACAGTATTAAAATAATCACAATGACATAATCGACCGATTAAACATAAACCAAAAATAATTGACGGTTGTTTAAAACTGTACTTGATTTCGCTACCCTTAATTAAAATATTCTTAAGCGATTGAAATAGTTAAGTATTAAATGCTTTATATATCTTGCGTAATAGTAGAGCAATGATAGGAAACGTATTTATATATTTCACGAAAAAGGAAAAGATACACAAACCAAATTAATTTTAAAACGTAAAGTGGAAATTGTTTTATGTCTGATATATATTTTGGATGGGGTTATAAAACTTACGCTTTATTTAATTTCACCGCTAATCTAATATGTACTTATTGTTACTAAATTCTACTTATTATTAACAGTAACTAAGCAATTTAATTATGTTCAAGGTGGACTACCGATAATACTGTCAGGTAATACCTTGTGACTTAAATTACTGTCCTCCGAATATTATTTTCCTTTCATAATTATTTCCCCTAAAAGATTATTTTAACATTTTTATAGTAATCTTTTATTAATAAAGTTAATTAAAATATATTGCTAAGAACATAGTTCTTAATTAAAGATAGTGTTTGTAATTGACATCTAATCAAAATTAATTTTTTTTTAATTACAATTTGTCACATTCAAAGTTAAAAAAGTGACTTTATTATATAAACATATGCCGTATTCATATTGACACTTGTAAACCCCAAATATAGCGAACTGAGCTATTAAAAGCAAACGGTGTAATGAAACTTAGTGTTTGTTTCACATGCACCCAATAAAATATGTTTACGACTATTTAACCTGGCATAATAACGATTGGATTATTAGGAAAAAGTTTTACCTAAAGAATTATTTTTCACACTTGGTGTTAATTAAATGGAATATAAAGCATATAGTCGGTTAGCGCGAAAATTTAAAGGAAATGTCCTTATTAGTGTAAACATATAAGATTTTTATGACAGTTTTTTGGAAAAGTGTATACATCAATTTTTTAAATGTAAGTTTGAAATATTTCAGTGCTTCAACAAGTTTAAAAAAATATTAATACAAGTTACATATTCATTAGACAAAACACTAATCTGCAAAAGAAACATTTTCTGTAATTTTCTTTATTAGAAAGTGACATACTCGCAGTTATATGGAATTCAAGATTCAGCTTTATATTCTCCATGAGTGACTAAGTATAAACGTTCAGATATTTTCTGTAGTCAAGGTTGTGATTTTAAATAATTGTGCGGCTATTATTCATGTAGAAAATATTTTATTCGACAATACACAACATGAAAAGTGTGAAACAGTAACAGGTAAGGATTGCAGCAATCGCCCATCTCGTAAGTACCCAAGCGGAGTAACTCCAGGAAGAAAGTGGTTACTTCTTACAAATTCCTCAACATGGTTGATCCGGTTGCAGCAGCTTTCACCTCAATCAAATGGTCCATTTAGAAAAGAGGGAATATTATCTCAAGATGAAACTTCGCCTATTAACCAATTATCCTGCTCATCCTTCTTTATGGATCTGGAATTTGGTCGTTGCTGAAGTCGCATTTGGAAAAACTCGAAATTTTTTCAAATCCAAAAACTTGAAACAGATTATCAACTCTTCGACAAATCATTGAAGTGCCGCGAGGCGAAAATACTCGGAAAAACATCTGACTAGCTAATCATCATTCAATTAATCCAAAAATGGCGGCTATATTCGTTTCTTTAGTTTTCTCGAAGGAAATGGGGTCATTTACCATACAGGTTTCTTTGAGAGACAGACAGGTTACGCAGAAATTTCAAGGTAGAACACCAAAAATATTTAGATTAGTCGCATTAATGTACATTTCTGGAACGAATGTTTGACCTATGTAGAGCTAAAACCGTCGCCTAAGACCGTCTTACGATAAATTATAGACGAAGGTCATCCATGGAGCTTCGAATCATGCGATTACCATAGCAATATATTGGCTAAGGAACCACCTTCCTCCACTTATTGTCACCTAGAGTCAAAAGAAGAAAAAGAGAAGAAGAAAGTTTATTTAATGAGGTTATACTTAATTACAAACCTTCTCTTGTATAATAAGATATTTCTCTTTGGAAATAAAGCGACATACGACGAGTTTTGAACCTCAAATTTCAAAGCGCATGAAATAATTATGTCAAAATAATTTGTAACTCGAAACATTTGATATGCGATTTCTTGATATTGAATATATTTGGCGTTAATTTTGTAGTTAGATATTGCTAATAGCCCACCTGAAGGTGTTGTAACACAACGAAACCTATATCGTGGTAAAGAACTTAAAGATGTTATTTCTTAATAGCAGCTAAATGTTAAAACATGTTTCTAAGAAGCTAAGTTAGATTATGTAAACACGGTGTTATATAATTTTGAAGAATATATATAATATATATATAAGAAAATATTTACGAAATGATCGTGTTGTTGGGAGTTCAAAGCGATGCGGAGTAGATGATAAACAGACGAATAAAGTTTGCAAATTAAAATTTGTTAATTAACCTTTTCAGTTAGGCGAATTTGTGAAATATCTTTTTGTATCCGGTTTAGCAAGTTTAGCGCGTTATTGTTTTTTTATGCAAGTAAAAAAAATAATTGTAGTTATTCATACAACAACAATTAATATATTTTTTATATATTTGTTTATATGATAATAGAATAGGTGATTAAAACCGAGTTTGCTTTTTTAATTTATCTAAAAAAATTATAAATATAAATAGTTTTAATAAATTTACACAATATTAATGTAATTTATTTAGATTACTCGAGATACTGTTTTAAAATTTTTGTACAAACGTTTCTTCTTATGTAATGAATGCAAATAATTATGTATATCTCTTTAAGATTTGCCCCTTCATGTTTACTGCATGACTGCATTCCAATCAGAATTGTTTGTTCGAATATCGGATAACGAATGAGTATATTTTTTATCCTTTATTCGAATAAGGAATAATTACAAGATTTTTATTATTTTAATAATATAAGTAAATAAGGAGTCGGTAAACATTTCGTGTACTGTATACTGGCGGGAGAAATATGTCCTCATCGCTCCACTCTTATGATATACTATTTCTTTCTCATTCGTACAATCTCCAATTCACAAATAATTCATTCGCAAATAATCGTTTACGGAACAATGATATATAATATATATCATTGTTCCGTAAACGATTATTTGCGAATGAATATACAATGTGTCTATTATCTATGAGTAGACAATGTGTCTATTATCTATGAGACAGTCAGTGATATAGGTAACTTAAGTACAGAGAAAATATTTTAAAGTTAAATATTTAATTCACGGAAAAGCTAATAATTTAGGCCAGATAAAATATAAGTTAAAACTTGTTTAGAAAATATTTTTGGTTTTGGTAGATTTAAACCCTTAGGTAAAGGGAGAAAAAAAAACTTCAGAAATATACATTTCGAAATTGCTATATTTGACACATATATACATGCATACTATCTCCCTCCACTCACGTACATATTTGTGAGTGTGTGTGTATAACGTATACCTAAGTAAGGGATACCTAAAAGGTCAACTCAATGTAGAAGTCTGAGTGAGTGACTCACATCAGGTACTACAAAAAGTTCATTATTGAGCACATTTGAATCTTCCACATGTTAACTTAAAACCTTATACGTATATAGTTTGTTACGCAGGTTTTATAATTGGAAAATATTTGAATTGCCGTTGCACGCATCAATCGTTTTTTATACATAATTTTATTAAATTTAATTTTCTCGAAAATATGTTAAACATATATGCACGTAAATCATAAATCTAAGGGTGCGATGTATAAGCTATATGAATAAATTGCCATAATGTGAATAAATATTCCCTTGTCTCTCTAACGACATCGTCTAAATGCGTCCTTTCAACCTTGTCAATGACCGTTTGCGCTGAAAAAAATAATAGAATAAATTTTTGCAAAGAACAGCAGCTGCTCTCTTACGAGCGTGGATCTATTTTTTGTTTTATTTTAGTTACGTCCGTCGATGTTAAACTATACTATTGATTTGGTAAAAAACTATTGTCCATTGTAACACTACAAATCCTAGTATTCTTTGAGCGCTTCGTAAGAAACGAAGAATGCATGGCATTTTTGTTAGTAAATGACCGATATTCATAAAGTGAATGGCTTTTTATTATGAGGTCACGATGACTAAACTTAATGAAATGAAGTGTCGTAATGAAGCATGCAGGAAGTGCCATTATAAAATTGAATAGAGGAACGTCGCTGGGGCAACTGCATACGTTTAAGATACCTAAAACTGCCCATAAATCTACTCTTCATAACGGCTACTACCGCTCTCAATAGTTATAACTGGAGATGAAGATACGATGTAATTAAGTATTGCTATACTATTTTAAACCTAGATCTTGTTCTCTTACTATAATTACTTAATCAGGCTATAATTAAATCTGTCGATTATTATTATTTTTTGTTTCTATATATTATTTATTAATTACGCAGTGATTTTTTATACCGTATAAACTTTCCAATAAAAGGGTATAACTTATATTACAAAATATATTTATTGTGGCGAAAAAATTAAAAAATTGTGTATTTGTGATCTTAATTTCCCTATTGTAATTCTTTAAATTACCTGGTACCATTTCATATTATTATAATACTTACCTTATTTAGTGCTTATTTATATTATATACTGCAAGTTTTATAAGTGAAAGTTGATGAAAAAATATTTGTTCAAAATGGTCCTTAAATTATATTATTTATTTAAATATGTCAAGCGGATAAATATAGTTTTATGATAACTTTGAAAGACTGTTCAATTAAAAACAAAAAAATAAAAAGTTTAAAGATTGTTTTCACAGATTCCTTATCAAATTCACATTTGTGTTTCTTTTGTAAAGATAATGTGTTAATGGAGATAACGTCGATTTTTATAATCACTGACAATAAAATCAGACAATAATTACATTTTATGTCTCATTAAATTTTCAAGCTTTGATTAAGGACCAAATAAAAAGCTGCAAGAGAAACCAGATTAGCTATAGATTTTGAAAAGAAAACGTCCATATTCATAAATTAACTCATAAATGGCTTTAGACGAATTTTCAAGAAAGGAATTAAATTGCCTTGACGAAACTTGGTATAAAGGGAAACGTGAGCCTAGGATTATTCGCAATTGCCAAGCATATTTGATCTCGGGTGAATTTTTTCGACCTGGACGTTTAGGGTGTGCAGTTACTCTCTACGAAAAAGGAAATGAAGAAGATTGTCATTGCGTTCAAGCACATAGAAAAATTTAGCTATCGTTCTGGGGATGAACGATAGTATATTTCAAAATTAATAATTGAATTTATTTCTAAATCTAGACACACCACATATGTATAAGCTTCACAAAATTCTCCGAATTTAAAATTGATTGTATTTCTGTTAATATAAAATTGTAAATAAAGTAATGGTGGCTTAACACATGAAAGGTTTATAGTTGCTGTTATTCAGTGAAAAGATAATTTTAACAAACTAATTACACTTTTCCTTGTCATGTTTCCTTGTACATCGAAACTTAACCAATAAAACGCGAGATTAAATCACGTTTAGATTACAAGTCTTTCAAATTTTTAACAGTTTTCTCAAAAATTATATAAAGCATTAAAATGAAGGTGATATGTTTATCTTTCACTAAATAAACTATTTCAAGTGGTCATGAAACGAATAGTTCACAAGTGAATTATTAAGGCATTATTTAAAGAGACATCCTAGAACATAATTTTTCCTCATAAACTAATCTACCATTTGAGTGGATTTCATCTCTAAAAATATATAACCAAGAAAGCGTTTATAAAATAAAATATATAAAAAATGTAAAAAATGTTTCTTCATATTCAATCATTACATGCCAATAAAGTTGGGTTTAAGCGTTTGTATTTGAATCGAATCCTTAAATCCAAGTTTGTCGTAATATAACGTATACTGAGGAGAAGGAATCAAAATTTTCTTTTTCCAACCAGTGCCACCTTGCGCCACAGGACATAATACTTTCATCCATCGTGATGGATGCTATGCATGTTTCTTCCCCTTTTGCCCTAAATAAGGAAAAAGCGCTCTTAATATGGTCTAACAGAGATGTTGAAGAAATTTATATAATTTGAGAAATTGATTGTCAATCTAATATTTACATGTTTGCATTGAAGTTCTTCGTTTATAAAAGAATCGCATTATGTGGTGCCATTTCACTAAAACATGCTTCAAATATTATATGAGGCATTCTTAATTTTGAGCTATTTTCTATATAGAACATAAAAAATTTGCCTCTGTCAAATTACCTTCCTTATGAATTTCTTTTGTTCCAATGATACATAGTTTAGAAATTTCTTTAATCTTTACATTCACGTAAAGTTCAATTACTTGTAAATATATAATGTCACTTGCGTTATGAGAAGCACATACTTGTCAATTTAATTCATATAATTATTGAAACTCTCCGTTATTATATTGCTAAATCACAAAATCGATTGAAAATATTAATAATACATAACAATAATAAATATTTTCACCAACGAATATTAGAGGTTGCTCTATTAATTAAACTGTGAGTTCGAAAAATAAATTCCAATAACTAATTTGCTAATGAAAAACCTTTACAAAATTACAAAGCGGTAAAATTTAGACCCAAGTATTTTTCAGTAATTTTCAGTACTAAATTTAAATATTTTAAGTGGAAGAAATTTCAATTACTACTTCAACGTGGTTATATCTAGCGTGGGTTAAATTTTTCAATTGAAATGTTACGGAATATGTAATCGTATAAATAATAGTGACATCATTTCGTTTTTGCCTACTAGCTATTACAATATCTTCTCGTCATAATTTTCAGGAGTTGTTCTTTTTAAATAAGGACGCCCTCATCTGGGAGAGGTTGTTAAGGTTAAATGGGGCGCAGAGGGGCTTCAGTGCTGCGCTGCCTTGTTTAATAAACGGTGCCATCCTAAAATTTTGGGTATAGAAGCGTCTTAATGCATAATTAGGGTAATTTAAAAACGTGCCAATATGCGGTGATAAATATAGGTTAATTGAGTCACAGTTATTGAACATAATCTAATCTTTTTATAGTTAGGAGGCATATTTTTTTCTTTAGATTTTTCAAAAAAATTAAATTAAAAGATAAACTTAAGTACATCTGAGCTCTATTAAAATTTCCTCGTTATTTAAGAACAAAATAAACATTATTACATAATATTTATGCAGAATGGGGGTCTGAATATATGCAGAATGGGGTTCTGTAATTGCTGATATCTCTTGAAATTATTGATGCAAAATAACCAAATTAATTTTATTTAAAAGTATTTAATTTTTTTGCATATTTTTTAATAAATAAAATTTAGGGAGGAGGATCAAGTTTAATATTTGGGGAATTGAAATAATAAAAGAATGGATCAAACGCGAGTATCGTTAGCGCATCAAGAATAAAATATTTGTGAAACCGTAATAACTAATTGTTTTAAGCGATATTCAATATTATATATGGAATTAAAACCTTTTTCGGCACATAAGTTGCTGCCCCACCCCCTAAAATTACCATCCAAATATCTTTGAGTATTTGCTGCTTCTAATTGTTTAGGTTAGTATAGTTTATTACTATGCCAATTTTCAAATTTATACCTCAGATGGATTCTAAGAAATACAGATGTTACAGTTATCTTATAATGGTTGCGTTGTCCATTTTGAGCTACAGAATCCTAAAGACAGTAAATTAATCCTTAATTTAATATTCAATGACCTATACAATGATACCCTCTGGAATCCCCGAAACAAAATTTTGGTCTGCAATTTATATTCATGATTGTATGTAAATAATCTTTAACAAGATTTTGTGGCCTGCTAAATGAAATCCTTATGTGAAACATCTAAGAAAAAAAAATTATTTATGTAAATATAAACTGTAGAAGTATTAGTGCATTTAAAATAGGGATAGCCAGAGGGATGGTAGTAATTAATAATGGTTCGATTGTTTTTATTTGGATACTAAATTCTAAAAATAAAACCAACCCAAAAGCGAGTTGATTTCTTGATACGGGTATCTATTTCTTGATATGCTTCTTGAAATAATGTCAAATATCAGTTTATATCCGATTTTAGTACTTGGTTTAAGTTAAGTTTATAATTAGTATAATTCTGAAGCTAGAAACCTCTAATGCCATGGCTTATTCAATCCGAAGCAACGGAACTTTTGGGTACGGAACCCTGAAAACGCTCATCAATAAATAGTATAAAATAATTTTGTTACCGTTTTTAATAATGAACAGAATGGTTTACAAAAAGAGGTTTACCTATACGATTTAGGAATATTATGTGAAAATTATCCAACCTGTGGCGATGAATGTCAAGAAAAAAATTCGTCGTTCGAGAAAAGCATTCGTCGGAGAGGTATGTGCTGCTTAAATCGTTGTAGTTATATGGAACTAATATAGGGCAACAAAGTTTTTCTCAAAAACCTCTACAATAAAGTCTACTACACCATATCTGTATGTATTATATTAAATCCATAATCAACGTTTTACTTTTTAAAAAACATAGTTTTTCAATTATGGTTTTCTTTTTAATCAATTTCAAGAAAATAGGAGGTTATTAATTCGACTGTATTTTTTGTTTATGTTGCTTATTACTCCGGTAATTCTCCACAAATTTGGATGATTTCTTGTTATTTTAAAGGGTACACTACCAGTATAGTCAAATGAAAATTCGTATAGAATCTTCGTAAAAATTTGGTTAGAATCTGACGCAGTATTCCCCAATATTGAACAGGACAGGTGCTGTGATCAAGTTTGGATGATATATGTGTAATGATAATATAATAAAATACGACTATGGGTGATATAAATTTGCTCTTTAGTAAAATCAAAGCGCAATGCTGGAACCGAAAAGTGCTGATAGAAACTTTTTAGTGATGAGGAATAAACTCCTCATATTTGGATTCGTTAGACTTATCTTGATGTAGCAAGAAAGTAATAGGGTAAGTAAGTATATACGGGTAGATACCTTTTTCTATACCAATTCACCACCTTCATACATTTGTAAAATATGCTATAACTTACCATTTTCATACATATGTAAAATATGCTATAATTTAATGGTAATTTTTTTCGTCTATCTATATATTCAGAGTTGGCTCGGATGTAATGTGAGTTTTTTACTCGGCGTTTCGTTTACGTGAATTTTCAATTAGGATGGATTTTTCTTTAATCCGATGATATCATCGCAACATGTATTTGCAAAAAATGGTAAATGCTTGGTATTGTATACATTATGTAATATATCGACGTATTGTAGCGTCAAAATTGTATTATTAACAAGAACACCGAGTTTTGTCACAAAGGAACAATGGTATTTCTCGGTTTTATAATACCCAATAAATAATATCCTGTGTAATCGACCTTTGTTTTAATCACGAACTATGCTAATACACTTCTGCATAAAATATGCGTGAGTTAAATTGGGTAGTAATTTATTAACTTTTGCAATATTATCAGGTAAAAAACCTCCATCTTTTCGCAATTATAATATAAGTGCATGCAACACCCAGGGCCCTACATCAAACCACGGCACCTCTGGATATAAAATCTATAAATATTTTCTTGGTTAA